>BQNB010207589.1:0-10466 GCA_026074375.1 Tanacetum coccineum
GTAGTAGTCGTGTTCAGAATACTATAACGTCTTCAAAATTGACTCGTTCACTAAGTAAAACTGAAACTTTATTTAGGGTGCGAGTTAAAGTTGAAAACTTATATGATATCTTAAACCTTTTTATTTTTAATTACAAACTTATATGATTACTTAAACTTTTTTATTTTTATTTTGTAATTGTTAAATTATAAATTTTCATGTGTATGTCGTCTGAACCTACAAGGCCGAGCACGGTTTGAATCGGATCGGATCAAAAACCGATATGACTCAAAACATCGGACTGGTTATTGGATCAAAATGTTCGATCTATGTCCAGGTTGGTCTGGTTCGATCCGATTCGTCGATTGGTCCGGTCCAACAAAGCATAATGTTCGGTTGTACATAATACCGAATTGGACCAGACCGAGGGCCGAAAATGATTAAAAGGGTGAACCGAGGACCTGACCAAAATACATTCGATCCCATCATTTCGGCGGTTTGGCCAGGTTTCTTGGTTTTGTTTTGATTCTGCCTGGTTCGCGGTCTATAATGCTCAACCCTAGTTGACACTATGATCGACTAACAATTAGATCAATTTATCGACCTAGTATATAAGATGAAAATATGATGACAAAATGAATGTCGGGTGACAATGTGTAAAACGATCTTATATTCTTATTAATCATAGACAATAATCGTAGTTTAGATTTTAGAGAAAGCTAACATCAATAATTAACTAAAACTTAAAGGGATTAAATCAGAACTATTCCTAAATAAGCTCTAAGCTATGTTTGTGTTTTAGTGTTCCTGAAGTTTACAAGCTTATATTTTAGAGCTTCTCAAAGCAACTTTTGAAGAAAATTTGAGTTTAACGTCATTTTACAATATTATAAAAACTAACGTTTATCATAGTTTTTTCACTCACAAATTGAACAGTAAGTTTGTTTTAATATTTTTTTATTAGTAATGAACAGTATTAATCTCATTTATACACACAGTTACACTAGGGGTGAGCATATCGGACCGTCGACCGGACCGGACCGGAAGACCGGACCGAAGGTATTTCGGTCCGGTCCGCGGTCCGGTGTTTTGAACCAATTCGGTCCTCGGTCCGATCCGGTCCGACCAAAAACCCGAAGATTAAGCCGTGTAAGACCAGACCGGACCGAAGACCGACCCGGACCGGACCGAACCGTACCATTTCGGTCCGGTCCTCGGTCCGGTGTTTTGGGTACTTTCGGTCTCGGTCCGGTCCTTGGACCGTGCTCACCCCTAAGTTACACTCACAATTGCTAGAGTAAATTACTATTTTAATGGTTGTGAACAGTAATTTAATCATAAACTAATGTTAACCATTACAAAGTTACTCCCTCATTTTTCTAAATACAGTGTACACCGCCCCATTTTCTATATGCTTTCCACCGCCAAAATCATATACACACAGTGTTCTTCTCCAACAATGCCTTCACCGATAGAAAAGCATCTCCCACACACATAGTAAAGAAGATGAGAAAGCTCCGAAGGCATATAAAGAATATGTAAAGGTTTTAATTTTTATGATTTCTTATTTCCTCCAAGGTCCTGTTTTATAGTTAATAGAGTTTTTATTTGATTTGATTCAGGTATAAGCCGGTTGAAGCTTTAGAAACGACTCTTGAAAGGTCTCTTACCGAAACTAGAGATGAAAGATGCAAGGTTATTTTATTTATATATATATTTTGATCTGATTGTTTTTATTGTTAAGATTATATTGTTTGGTTTATAGGAGTTAAATTATTGGTTGGTTATTGTTTTGAGCGGTGGATTTTAGAGAATCAAAATACAAGTTATGTTAGGATTTTGGAAAAGATTGGGGAAAATCATTAAGGGGTGTTTGGACTAAGACGAAAGGTTCTCCAAATCACGATCGACAAATGCAAACGAAGGAATCTTAATCACAAGTCCCAGACAATGGAGCCAAAAATTTGATACGTCTCAAGTATATACGTAATAATATCCAAAGTATAAAAAAAATTACTAAAAATCCTCGAGGACAAAGATTTAAAGTAAAAATCTACACAAAATATACACTTTAACGGTAAGTGATTACCGGGTTATTTCCTAAAGACTTATGAAATTGAGAACATCGTTTGTTATTTGGACAATGACTTGAATTGTTTCAAACTTTTTGGATTAATTTTCTAAATCTACAATTAAAAACAATTTAAACAAGCAAGAAAAATTAATGACTAAGCAAATTAAATTCAAATAACGGTAATTAAATAAAACGTGACAAATAAGCAATTGAACTAAATTAAACCCTAAATGCTTTTAAAACCTTTTCAATCCTAATGAAGGGGGGGGGGGGGGGGGTGGGGGGGGGGGGGGGGGGGGGGGGGGGCTAAATGTTTTTTCTAAACTTTTTCTAATCCTAAATGACTATTAAAAAGAAAATGCTAAGGAAATTCTAAAACGAGAGTGATTAAAGCTTAAAAACGAAGAAAACGAGAACGGAGATCGAATCTCGTTCTTTAAAAAGTAAACTTTCAAAATATTAACCCTACGAAAGTAAATTTTAAACCTAAGCCTAGAATATGATAAAAGAAAATTTTATAAAAAAGAAAATTATTTTTTGATTATTTTTCTATTTTTTATGATTTTTTTAAAGTTTTTAACAAAATTAATTCACGAAAAATATAAAACTTTAATCTAAAAATATTAGAAAATTTCAAAAAATAGCTTATGATAAGCAGGATGCAGGAAAAATGGGAAATTCTAAAGAGCTAAACCAAATAAGCCAGAAAAAATCAAATAAGCATTCGAAATGCTTATTATTACTAAAACTGAAAAAGGGTTAAAAGTATTTTAAATGCACCTTGAGACGTAAAAGTCCCAAGGGCGCAGTGGTTAGAGGTGTGTGGTGTTGGGTGTTATAAAGGTTGAGGAGGGTTAAGGTTGTGGGTTCGAGTCCTGCTCACCCACAATTTCCCCTTTTCCCTTTTATTCTTTTTGCAAAAACTTTGAAAAGCAAATCTGTAGAACAACTAAAAATAAGCAAAATTTATGAAATAAGCTTTTTATGAAAACAAGTAAATAAGCTAGAAATTGGATTAAAAATAGACAGAAATACTTCGACTCTTTTTTAAACTTTTTCTTACAATACAAATACACTAATAAGCAAAGTTAGGCTCAAATCAAATCAAATAAGCTATGACTAACCTAAAACTACCCTAATAAGCTATTTGAACTAAACTTAAGAGAAAATGACAAGCCATAAGCTGAAAAACCAATAAGCACTTTTTCACAAAAAACCAGTTATTAAACAGCCTGAACAGGCAACTTAGAGCATATTTTTAAGCACTCTAATGGAACCTTATTGCAATAAGCTCAATACCTACTTAAAGCATGAGCTTAACTCTATCTAAATCAGCATTCAAAAACTATTTTAAAAATCAAATAAGCAATGAAAGATCTTAATGAAAAAGCCACTTTTACTTTTAACTATGTTTTTGTCTTTTTAAGAAAATTTAAAATAAGCTAAGACTTTGCCCTAATAAGCTAAACTAGACTAGAAATAAGCAAAATAGATAAGCCATAAGCTTGAAAAATCAAATAAGCACTTATACTAAACTGCATACTAAACAGACAGAAAACAAAATTTAGGCTTAATTTAAGATAAGCTAATGGAACCTTATGATAATCAAACTTATACCTACTTAAAGCCTGGCCTATAAGCTACTTGAAACATGTCTTAAAAACTATTTTGAAAAGCTGATGGACAAAGAAAAAGCTATTTGAAAACAACTTATTACACTTAGTATGCTGAGTTTATTTTTGGTGTTTCAAAAGACAAAATGCAATTTTCAAAGCTAAAAACAGATGATCAATTAAGCTAGATTTTGCTAATAAGCTAAAACAGATTAACTATGACCTAAAATCTACTAGTGTGCTGAAAATTAAGACCTAATAACTACTATTACCCTCTGATAATTAAGCTAGAAAAGGGATGTTTGTCCATTTTCTCTACTGATGCATTTGACCACTAAATAACCAAATCTAAAAACTAACAAATGCAGGCTAAAGTGACTAGTTCTTACACTCTAAACTAATCAAAACAAGAGCAATGGAAGCAGTATTAACACCTAGAACAGACATGAGTTGAAAATGCATATGATACTTTAAACTTATTACCACAGATGCTAAAAACTACTTAAAAACTTTGATTAAAACTGATTAGACTTAATAATAACTTTAAATCCTTTAATCATAAACCTAGATATGAAGTTATAAGTTGAATTTAAGGTTCAAGAGACTATGGACAGTACTAACTCTAGTTAGTACTGCCATAAGCCAAACACCCCTTAAGATTCTTAATACCTATATTAAGCTTATGAAAATAAGATTTAAGGTACAAATTACAAATACCAGATGTCATTAAGCTATAATAAAACCTAATAAGCAGATTTGAACAAACTAATAAGCCAGAACAATAAGCTATAATATTGTGCTACTATTTTTGAATTTTTGACAGTTTTTATAACAAATAAGAGTAAACTAAGAATTTAAACCTAACAATCAAACATAATAAGCATTAACAACTATAATAAGCACTATTAAGCAAAACTAAACAGCAATAAGCAGAAAATAAGCAATAATAAGCTAAAATTCAAAATTAAGCTATAAAAAAGGTTTGAGAACTTACAATAGCCTTTGCTCTAAACAAGGCTTATAAATGCTCTTATGAGCTATCAACAAGCTCCAGCTTATCCTAGGATAAGCTGGTGAGGTCCTGGAAGCCCTTCCATTACTGGCTTCCCTTCCTTAATAAGCTGTGGTAATTTATAGGGTGAAATTAAGTGTCAATAAGCTTAGTTAAGCTTTTGAGAGCTTAACTAAGTGAATACTAGCTTGAGTGGTGAATTAAGAGCTTATTAAGAACTGTTTGATTAATTAAGAGCTTATTAAACCAAATTGCTTATAAAACATAAATTGAACATTAAAATGAAAAACACACTTTTATTAATAAAAGAGTAACTGGTTACAAGCTTGAAAAAGAGATTACAATTACTGAATTAAGACATTACAATAAGCTAAATTGCAAAAATTACAAGTTATTTAAAAACTACACTAAGCTATATTAACACTACTCCTAGATATTTTTTTGTGAGTGAGAGAAGCCTCCTATTTATAGCAGGAGAAGATGCTTCTAGGTCTTCTTCACACGCTCCTCTTGGATTTGATCTCTGCCCTTGAATCCTTTCAATCATTGGATACCCTGTCTTAGCCGTTAGATCAAAGATGTGATCACACGGATTGCCAGCGTGGCATTCCTTGTGTCAGAGCCTTGTGCTTCTTTTGGCTTGCTTTTAGTGTAAATTCCCACCTCTTGATGTGTTTCTTTTGAGCCCCGCGTGTCATTCTTTGTCAGAGTCTTGACCAATCACAAACGTTTGATGACGTTTTTCTTTGCTGAGGTGTAGCTTAGTACTAAGAATCTTGTGGATAAGTGAAAGGAGTATGTTAATTGGATTTTACATGGGTAATTTTGATGATTAATTGATTGGGGGAGACGATGAACAGTGAAAACTATTTTTCCCGCCCCCCAAATGTTATACGTTTTGAGTTTGACTCAGGGAATGGGTTGTTTGACTTGGGCCCAGGTTTATAAAGAAGGGAATTGGGCCGGGTGTGTTAATGGTAAAAAGATTTTGGTAAAAATGGTTTATAATTAAGGGATAACAACCGTTAGTTATGGACTAATGGTGTTAGGGTTTTTGGGACTTTTGTGAAATTTATTTAACATTGAGGATTCATTTGGGATCTTAAGGATTTTGTCTTTTGTAGTTTGACCATTGTTTGACCAAGGTTTACTTTGTTGACCTTTTGCTAGAAACTTCCGGCTCTTGTGCACTCTATCCGTTCCCGTGTCCGTGTTTGTCCGGTTTTGACCATTTTCTTGTGATTTTTGCAATATCCGTACCTACACATTCACAAACAACAAAATACACAAATACAAGCATATTTTTGCACATTTTGATCATTTAAGGGCCATTTTTGGTATAAAAAGGATATGTGATTTCTCACATATCAAAATTCCCCAAACTAAGTGATTGCCGTGTCCTCACGCAATGTTATATGCTCTAAAACCAAATACCTCAAAACTTCCCCAAACTAAATCTTTGAAAAGTAGCAAAGACTTTTGTGGGGAGAGTTAAGAAATCACAAGCTTTAAAACACCCTTCTCTCGTGCCTTGTGTTTGAAATATGATGACGTCCATGCCCTTGGACACGATATTCCGTCAGGCCTCGTCTGGGGGTGGGTGTGACAATCATTTAAATCAAACTTTTGTCTTTGTTCTAAAAGTTTTACTTGTTCTTTATATCTTTTAAGCTCAGCAGTTAGGGTTTCATTAACAAATATATTTTCTTGCTACACCTTATTACATTTAGCAACTTGACTAGACATTTCTTCAATGATTGAAATTATTAGTGCATCTTGTTGTGTAGGAGAACTCGTGCTTTGAACATCCGGAGTTTTAGATTCTTGCAAATATTGTTCATAAGAAATGATATTACTATCACTTGTTATGTCAATTTCTGTGTTATTATCAACAAATGGTTATTTAAAACACTGTGTCTCTTGCACACTTTGATAACTTATATCATTTTCAATGTTTGTGTGATGAAATGGTACCTCTGAAAGAACATCTGAGTTATAAGAGGAAAGGTTGGCCATAAGAACTGCTTTAGCCGAGGGTGCTTCATCACAATCAGAATCAAAAGCATCAAGATCATCTATCTGAAATGCTGCTGGAGAAAGAATTTCCTGAGATGCTTGAGCTGGAGTGAATATATCCTCATTATCTGCTAAGAAGGCCAACTATTCTGAATCCAAATAAGCTCCTGATTCCAAAGCTTCTGTCAGCAACATCTTTTCCTAAAACCATGCTGAATTCCTAGGCCTTTTTGGTTTGGTACACTATTAAGCAAAATGGCCTTCCTCTTAACAGTTGTAACACTTAACCACCCTTTGTTGAACTACAGCCCCATTTTTGTTAGCTCCCTGATTGGCCATTTGTGTTGTAGCAGCATTCCTTGCCTTGTTATTAGCATACCCATGTGTTTTTCTTCCCTGAATAGTTTGCACAATAACTCTTCCATCTTGGATAGTTGCTTGGTTCCTAGGGTTAGACGATGTTCTCAGCTGATTGTTTGTTGGTGGGTAATGGGAGGAAAATGTTGTGGTGACAAATGCCATTAACTTGTTCAGATTGACCATAGGATCATCAGACGGATTGAAAGTTAAAACAACAAGTTCGGTATCCAATTCTTGAAAAGATGGTTGCAAAGGTTGTTGAATAACATGTGCTTGATAGGATTGTTGCAATGCAGGTTCTTGGTATGTTTATTGATGAACCACTAGAGAGTGATTAACGACATTTGGCTGATACTGTAATTGTTGAACCATTGGTGCATGATAAGAACGTTGTGGTGCAGGAGATGGGTAGTATTATTGTGAAGTAGAGGATAGTTGTGGATAATACTGAGTCGAGTTTAAATAAGATGGAGAATTAGCAACTAAAGCAATCTGATTTGGATACCTTTGTCTTTCTAAATGAACTTCATTTGCATGAGCTTCATGCTTCCTTAGAAGTTCATACAAGTGATCAAAGTTGGTGGTATGCATGTCTTTTGCTAACTTGACATCCATGATAAATTTGCTCCATTCAGGTTGAAGATGATTGACAAACTTTGTGTTGACTTAGAGTGGTTTCATTGTCATGCCAATGGTATGCATATCATTTATCAGCTGGGCAAACCGCATGTAATATGAATGAATTGTCTCTCCAGACATGGAAGTGAATGTGTCAAAATCATCATACAACTTGGATTCTCGCTCTTGCAATGATAACTCTGAACCTTGAATGAGTAATTTTACTCTATCCCAAATTTCCTTTGCATGTTCATTACGATTAACCAAACTATAAATGTCTTGAGGTAAACCTTGCAAAAAAAAACATTTTTCACTTGATATAAACCGATTCACGAATCTTTTCTTCATCTGTGAGATCAGTGTATGTTCGTGCTCTTATAGTTGCTGGAGTAGTTTCATTTCCGGGTTCTACCATTGTTCCATATTGAAAAGGTCTATTAAGAACTGAATCAACAAGTAACTTGCCATGTTCCTTGCCTTTGATGTACAACAGCATACGACTTGCCCACGAACTGTAATTAGTTTTATTGAGCATAGGGGGTCTATTATCAGCCCTGACAACAATGACATTTTCTGCTAATGATAAACTCATTTTGAATTACTTGTAGTGTGAATTAAAAAATATATGATTGATTTAGTGATTAATGAGAATTATGTTAAAATGATATTTTTATAAGTGATTTTAGTCTAATTTAATTCACGAGATTTTACTAATCTTGGTTAAACCAGGAAAATAAGTTAATACTTCACGGGATTTTACTAATCAAAGATAAACCGTTGAAATTAATTAGTTGTCCAAATTGTCACAAAGTCTGTAAGTCACAAATCGCAGGTGACACAAAATACAGAGAACACAAATTGCAGAGAGCACAAATCACAAGCAGAGTTTTTTTCCCAATTATGTAACAAATCGCAGACTGCACAAAACCTGTAAGTCACAAATCGCAGATGACACAAATCGCAGACTACACAAATCGCAGGCAAAATTTTGTTACCCAATTATGTAACAAATCGCAGACTGCACAAAACATGTAAGTCATAAATCGCAGATGACACAAATCGTAGGATCCAAGCACAAATCGCAGTCTTCAAACACAAATCGCAGAAATCGTATTTTTCCAGAAAACAAAGTTTTAAATCACCTAAAAGTCACACTTTTTGACGTTTTTGATCCAAACCACTTGTACAACTAACTATATCAAAGCTAGAACTATCTTAAAAACACAAACTTTAAGGTTTTTAAACTCAAAAATTTTGTTTTCAAGAAAATATTACACGAACTAATAATTTTTTTTAAACCGTGGGGTTTGATCAAGAAAACGCACATAAACTCACACAATCACCCTATGGCGACTGATACCAATTGATGATATTCACAAATAAGTAATCCTGTGAGTAATCTAAGAGAAACTAGAGAGAAAGGATGGTTGGACAAAGTGTAGAGAGAAAACAAATAACTTAGAAAGAGAAAGTGTTTACACAAAATGACCAACATCCTCTCTATGAGATGGAGAGGGCTTATATAGTACTCTACTTGACCGGCCATAGGCTATCTTACCATGGGCTTGGCCCGATTAGCTTTCTCATAACCGAACGCTTGACTACGAGCTATAATATATAATATTGGAAGTGACCGAGTCTTTTCTCGATTCCTAACAATTTCTATGCGAAATATGTTTTGATTCAGATCAAGCGAAACATGTCTATAAATTTTCATGCGAAATATGTTTAGGTGTTGCCATGCAAAATATGTTAACTATGTGAAACATGACAGGATCATAAACCAAGCGAAATGTGACATTTTATGAAAAGAAACTCTGCCCAAATTTTTCTAAAATTTGTGTAACACTTGTTTAATATGTCTTATTAAATCTTGGTCTCAACTGAATGTGTTGTATTTACCCTTTGATTGGATGTTTGTCCTAAGTTCTCTTGGAATTGTCTAGTTGACTTCATCAGTTGACTTTGACTAGTGACCTTAGTTGACTTATTCATAGAGTGTAGTAATTCGGTCATGTTTGCATGAAACCTAAACATATCATATTGCTAAATCAATCAAATCATTAAGGATAACCAAATTAGTCAGTAAAATTATATTTGTTGTGTATATAAAATGTATTGGTTAATTCTTAAGCAGAATCATGAATCCACAAGAAATTCAACAAGTGACTGCTCGTGATGAAAAATAGGTTCCATTTACAGAAAGGGTCAAGATAAGCTCTACCAATGTTAGACTGGAAACCACTGTGTAACAAAAGAAAGAGAAATTTCAAGTCATTATTGATGTGATCAAGAACTCCACGTGCTTCAAGGCATTCACTATCACTGCAGAAGTCCCTGAGATATTTATACAGCAGTTCTGGTACACCATCAAGAAGGTCAAAGACTCAAAATCTTATAAATTCCTTTTGGCAAACAAGAAGTGCATTATCGATGCTGAAGTCTTTAGAAAGATTCTTGATATATGTACAAGAGTTAAAGGTGAAGACTTCACTGAGGTACAAGATGATGATGCTACCCTCACCTTCCTCATTGACCTTGGCTACAAAGGTCCACTACACAAGTATACCAACATGTATGTGGATCACATGCATCGGCCATGGAGAGCTCTGGCAGCAATCATTAACAAGTGTCTCTCTATGAAGACTACAAGCAATGACAGACTTAGAAAATCCAAAATTGACATACTGTGGGGCATGTTCTACAAAGAAAATGTCGACTATCCTGAGTTAATTTAGGAAGACTTTGCTTTCCGGATTAACCACAAGAAGGATAGAAAATCAAGATGTGAAAC
>BQNB010207592.1:0-10466 GCA_026074375.1 Tanacetum coccineum
GACAATAATTTGAGGGGGAGTTTTAACTCCAAGGGCTTCATTTGTCATAAGTTGTTAACTTTAGAGGCTTAAATATAATTTCAAGACTAGTGACTTAGGCTTATAACTACACTCGATCAATATTGCCAACACCTCATAGTTTTAAAATGCTTAGGTTTGTTTGGAAATAATTATGTAGTTTTAGAAGCCTTGAAGTTGAAGATATGTTTCTGATTCGATTAGTATTTCCCCTATCAGTTAATCTCTAAGCTTACTTTCAAAGGAGTAGAATGTATTGTCAAAAGAGGTACACATAGGTTTGATAAGTATGATGATTCCTTTAGATAGTCACTATCTTGTAAGGAGAAATACGCTCATCAGGGACTTAATTGACTTTGATGTTATGATTTCGAATTATTTGTGTACTTCGAATATTTGTTGTGTCTTCTCAAGAAAGGATTGCTGGTTCGGGGGAAAGCTAAGACAACTTCCATCTGGAGAGTATCGAGACGGACTACAGATTGCTAACATGGACAAACTGACTATGCCACTTTAAGTGTGAATATTTCAGGTCCTGTCTCATACACAATCTTGTACATCAATAAGTAGTGTGGTAATCAGTGTTATGTGTCAGTTTAATGAATTTTTCATGAGTTTCTCGTTAAACTCCAAATAATTTATAAACTCATCATAACTGACACTAACAGAGTCCCTCATTAATTGAGGGGGAGCATTTATAGGTTCCAATATCGGCTTGTATTTAATCAGACCACATTTTCTCCTAAATTTTCTAACATATTTAAATCAATTGAGATCCTAAATCTTAAAGGGTTTGAAATTTTTGATCAGGGGAGAGAATGTGCTTTAAATATTAAATATGATAAAAGTGTGATCCATTAAGACTCAAGCAAGTACTCCTCCCTCCATGTGTCAAACAATTTCGAATATCGACGCACATGTTGAGGAGGAGCAGTTTCATGAATCAAAACAATCAAGATACAATGGCTTTGATATCTATATCATAAGTACCTTGATTGATTTTCAAATGGTTTTATGGCGAAGGTGAACTGTACCAAAAGACCGACCCTGTAATTACTTTATCGGAGTTATAAGGATGGTAAGGTTAGGTACTCGTTCCCATGATCCCGCCAGAGCCGGAGGGATCTACCCAGGGACAATCTACTAGTTAGTATAGAAGTCCTTAGGTATGATTACAAAAGGAGTTATGTAAGAATAAGGGAATAGTACGGACTGAGATGGAGCTAGTACTGGAATAAACCCAACAAGGTTCTTGTAATGAAGTCTTGGTAAGCACTGAAGGGGTTGAAGAATGAAAAAGAAATGTTAAGATAAAGGGTGAAAAGAAAGCAGTCCTCCTTAAACATTAGGCAGAAACCGGGTCCCTGCATATGCTGTCAGAATCACATGGTTGATTGCTGACATTGAAGATAAGTATCATGGACCCAGTGATACGTTGCACAACCCTCCCTAGCCACTCAAGATCCCTCAAAGGATTCTTGTTTCATTTCTCATGGAGTTCAATACATTGCTATCGTCTATCTCACTCCGAGTTAGATGATATTGAAAAGGTGGCAGTCTGCTCCAGCCTCCGACTACTAAATACCAAAAATGCACTATTGAGTCTAGAGCCATGAGATCATCCTTAAATCTCGTTAGGACACTAATACAAACTATGCTTGTTCATCACACTATCTGATAACAAGTAAAGATCTTAAGAGTCCTACGCATTATCCTCGTGGTATTGCCAGAACATCCGAGTGATACGAAAGTACTCACAATGAAGATGGAAATCCTTCTAGAGCCAACATCAAACAAGCTCTTGGTAGGTGACATGTGAGATCCTCTTGAGGATCAAGCTTGTGACAACTGGAAAGAAACGATGGTGCGATTCTTTATGAATCACACTTGTTCCAGGCAGTGAATTGACGAATCATTTTGGAAAAACCTTTCGATGTGCTCAACAATAGATTTTCTAGCACATCGACTGTGAACATCTTTCAAAACAAATGTGTTTCTAATGAAATTTGATTTTGTGCTATAAAACCCTCTCGATGTGTCACAAAAACTACTTTCTCAAGCGACACATCGATTGATTTTCAAATCAAGTTTTCTCTTTAATTGGTAAGATAGTAACTAACCGATTTACTCTTATTGTGTTGTCTACTTTGAGACGTTCCGATACAAAGAACAGGCAAGTATGGAGAATTTGATGGTTGCACATCAGATGATCCAATACTTATACTGGAAATCCTGTCAAGGAGATTCTTCTTAAGATGAATCTATCTAATCACAGGTCGGTCCTCACGGATCCGGAGGTTAAACCAACCATACTCGGGCGAATGACAAAGCCAAATTCGTCCACACACTTTATTGCTAACTGTTTTATTACAGGATCAAGCAAAGATGGAGATGGAGACACCTCGTTCCAGTGGAGTCAATTCACCACCCAATGCTCACACTTAATGTTTCCAAGTAAAGACATCATGACAACTGAATGACCTACAACACAGCTTCCGCAACTCTGAGAAGTAGTATCATGATCAAGAAAAGTGTGAGCATGCGGGTCCGAAGGTCACAACATCACATGAAGGCAATGCTACTCAACAAGGATGATTAAGAGATTTAAGATGAATGATGATCTCAAAGAAAGCTCAAAGATCGCACAAGTCTAAGAGACAAATCTCAAAGTTCACTACATAATGTACAACGATCTCAATGATTGAAGAATCAAAGACTACGAGCTACAGACAGAAGGTCGAAGAACTAGAATGCTATTATTCAAATTGTATTTTATGGGGTGACCTCCCTTAGGGGGAGATTGTTAGGATTATGAAAAAGACTCGGTCACCCCCGTGTATTGTTTAGTATAGCAAAGCTCGTAGTTAGAAAGTAAGCGTATGACTTTCGGTATTGGGCCGGGTCTTTTACCCAAGTGTTAAGCCCATACCCAAGCCCATAGTGCTTACATACACATGTATATAAACCCTTTTCCAGCCATGGGAAGGGGTTGGTTGTTCATTTAGTGATAATACATTATCTTGCACTTTCTCTCTCTAGAAATATCACTTTCTCTCTCTAAGATTAAGTAGCCAACCCATCATCTCTTGCTTGTGTTATGATATCATGTATACTACAAGTTTGAAAGTATAAAATTGTCCAAGTGTCTAAACAGTGTCCCAAACCGCTGCCTAGGCAAATCGCCGTCAAGAAAAAAATTAAACCAAATCGCTACTATTAAACCGTTACGAAGAAATTACAGCCAAGTTGCTGCCTAAATTTCAAGCCGCCAGAGGTTCATTTAGTAAACCGCTATAATGTAACACCCCCAAATTGGGTCGCAGCGGAATATGGGTCCGGGGCGTGTTTCTAGTTATCCCCTAGAAGAGAATATTCCAGTCTCCCTAAACCTAAATATTGTAGCCACTTTGAGAATGCATTATTAAAGCATCTAAAACATCAAATATTTAAACTAATTCCAAAACAAGGCATTGTGATGAGGCCCTTAAACTAATAATCACACCTCCCAAATTCCCCCTTCAAAGACTCGAAAGCTCAAGGAATACATAATACTAAATATACGCTAAATAACCAGTCATACAACGCATATTCTTGGTAATTACGCCTTCTAGCCATCACAGGTAACAACAACAATACTATGCACCGGTATTGTACACGCAACACTACACAACAACAAAATAATATCCACAATTAATCACCATGTTACCATCATCACTTAATATCAAAAGAACCTAGTAATCGGGTTAATCATGATCGCATAGATATGTTCAAGTTCTACATTTGAATGGGTATGTTGGTGTTCTTACCATGTCTTATGATTCATTATAAAGAAGAATACAATTTTAACTTAAAAAATAACTACTTTTGACCTTATGTGTCCATATTAAAAGTTAAGGGAGTTGCATAGATATCTATCCAAAAGTATAATTTTAGATGAAAGCTAACTAATTTAATGGGTCCTTACATTGAGATAAACCGGTAAGAAATCTTTCTCCTAAATGTTGGCTTAACTATGCATTTGAACTCTGCACATGTAATATTTGAAAATAGCTTATGCCAAATTAGTGTAATAAAAGAGGGAATGCTTTCAATTCATTCTTAATTCCAATAAAAAATACCAAAAGTCTTTTTTATTTTTTAAGTGTTTGTTATCGTACTTTTGGCTTCGTGACGGGCTAATTCACTAAAGCACACAACTTGCCTGATGAAATGATATATGAGTCAAGGTATGGTGTGTTCATGTAAAGTGAAGTATAATAAGTGGAAACACAAATTTAGCAAAGATATGAAAATGCATAACTAGAAAGTTGAATAACCTTGTCCACATGCCATTAAGGCTTTCTTGTTTTTTGATTGTGTATCTCACTGATGTAAAATGAATATGTCAAGATAGACTCTTCATCAGTCAACTTTGAAAGGTACATTCCACGTCTTAGCATGGATTTGTTTATTTCTTCATATTTCTTATGAGCAAGTATACATGGAGCTTATTAAGTTATTAAACTTTTTGTTTACCCCCACGAGAACCTAGCTAAATCATTTGAAACATAAGCTGATGGTCATCATAAAATAAGACATCGGAATGTACTAATGTTGGTCATTCTATTTATACTTGCACTTTGTAAAACGATTCTATACATTACCAAAGAAAGATACAAACCGCTTTCACTCACAAATTTCTTTTGCGGCTAAGTCTATATGGTCTTGAGCCAAACAAGCATCTGAAAAGTCTAATTATTGAGTTAAAACAAGTTATGTAATGCCCTTTCAGTGCTATGCTGAAATAATTACAATTTATGAATAAAAAGGAGTATGTTTTTACGTACTTTTAAATTCACAATATAATCACATCAGTTAAAATGAAATATCCATAAGATGTAAACTAAAGAAAACACTATGGTCAAATTAAAACACAAGGGTGAGAAATTGAAAAAAATAACATATAACATCATTTATTAATATAATTGATTATTTAGCATACTAGTAAGACACGTATCACATAGAATTTCAAAATATCAAAAACCAACCTTCTAAAATTAGTTTTTAGCTTATTACCAATACCCATTTCATAATATAAAAAAAAGTCTCATTGTATAAAGATTCAAAGAGATCTGTAATCAAGAACTGTCATTGAAGAAATCCTAACACCCATGTGAGACTAAATACACTACGAGTGCATATGGATATACAAAATCCTGTAGGGCAAAATTAATTTTCATACAACCAAATAATATGTTAGAAAATAAAAATTAGAGATTTGTTGTAAAGGGAATAAATTTTTTGTATAATAAGATTAGGTTTATATAAACCCAAAACAAGATTAACAATTAACAAGGTAATACTTAAAGCACGAACATCGTTCACAACGGAATTAGGTAGAAATCAAGGGCTCGCAAATTTAGGAATCCAATTATATTCACACTAGATAACTATAAGGATTGAATGTGGCTTTAGTTTTGTGAACTGATTAGAGCATCAGGTGTCATAAAACCATAACACCATTTTTTGGGTGTCACGTCAGCTTTAACACCATAACACCAACACCAAAAAAACCTAGGTAACCATAACACCACTTTTTGGGACCCACTATTTTTTTACCTTAATTTTAAAAATAACTAAATTCATTTCATTCATTAAAAATAAAAATTACAATACTAAATAAAAAAATTATGGAAATTAAAAAAAAACATTAGAAATTAATAAAAAAAACTACTCGTCGGAGTCGTCGGATTGGTTGTTCGAATCCCTCGGCATTTGCGCGCGTAACTTGTCTTTGATTTGTTTTTTCTGCAAGTTGATCCAATACGCGTCGTCGGGAGATAAATCCTTCGTGCTAAGGGCGAGAAATCGCAACTCTTCTAAATGTGTAATCGTTCGGTCTTTATCTTTCGACGCCTCAAACGCCTTTTTGGCGGCTTCCCGTTTGAGACGAAGCTCGTGAGACATAAAGTCACCGAATTGGGACGACGAGTTACTTCCCCCGGTGCTCGTCGATGTGTCGGATTTGGTTTTTTTTCCAGGGAGTTGTTTACCGGGGGGACGAGGTCTTGGAACAGGACCGAATAGCTCGTCGGTGTTAACCGCAGGAACGTGTTCGTCCTGAACATTTTCGTCTTCGGTTAAATCAACCGGTGCGGGATCAGGTGCGTCTCATTTTGCGTGTATTCGCAAAACCACCCATGCTTTTTCGTGATTAAACGAGCTATTTTTATTCTTGTCTTGATAAATGCCCCGAGCCCGTTTCATCAAATCAACCTCGTTCTTGCCACTTTTTTCAATCGAATGCACCTTTTGTAGATTGCGTTGAACTTTTGGCAATGATGGTTCAACGTACTCCATTTGCTTGACAACATGTCCTTGGTATGTTGTTGAAAATTTTTTCGATTGAATTCGTTCAAAACCAAAAACCATAACGCGTCCCTCGGTTGTGAACGCCCGACGTTACGATCCTCGAAAACCGCAACGAAACATTCGGCAAGTAACGTTTCCTCGTCTGATGTTCAACGTAAAGTAATGTCGCCAATCGGTTCGGACGATTTTCCTTTTTTAGCCGTGCGTTTCATTCGACCTTTTTTTGGTTGGGATTCAGTTTGTGAAAGTGGGTTTGAAGATTGGCTTTGTTGTTGTGGCATTTCAAATTATGGCGGGTTTTGTTGTTGGTTTTGGAAATCTTGTTGAAATGCAACAAAAGCGGCTTGTTGAGATTCAAAAAAAGCTTGTTGCTCGGGAGTCATCGGAGCTTGGCTAGAAAACCCGAGGAATTGAGAATTCGATGTAGACCCGGCACCCATCGTGCCGGAATTAAGGAAGTTCCAAATCGAGCCATCAATGAGAAAGTCGGACCTTTTTTTTGCTAATGAATGTGTATAAAGATTAAGGATGAATTGGAAGTTGTGTGAAAAAATGTATATAAAATGAGGATATATATAGTGGGTAAAAAAAATTTGAAAAAATAATTTTTTTTAATAAAAATAGCCGTTGGCTTTTTTAAAATATTAAAAAAATTAATACAAAAACTAGCCTTTGGCTAGGGTTTTTTCAAAAAAAAAAACTAAAACTAGCCGTTAAGGCATTTTTTTAAATTTTTTTTTTTTTTGAAAATGGGTAGCGTTGCTGCGTTGCAACGTCAACGTGGGTCACCACGCCGTGATCAACGGCTAAATGCCGGTGTCATAACGCCGGCAACGACGTTGGTTTGGCACCCAACGCCGTTACCACACCGAGGCCTCTTAGGGTTTGAATTTTTTTTTTATGAAAGAGTCTAATTAGGGGAAAGTCAATTTTTGTTTGGGGGAAATAAGTTTTAGAATTTTGAGTGAAATATATGTGGCGCTTTAACACTTTTCCCCCTAAACCAAAAAATTAATTTTCCTATGATTATACTATTTCTTATAAAAAAGGATTCAAACCTTAATCAAATCATAAAGGTGTGTTGCGGTGACGCTAAGGCATCTTTAAAGCGTGACTTTCACGTTACAAAATAGATTAAGACGTCGGCTATAGGCGTGGCGTGAAAAGGCACATCTTAAAAATGCAAAAGCTTTTTGTAAGGATAGTTTTTTAACTTTATTCGTTATGTATAATGATTTTTGTAAATTCGATATATATAAAATATGATATAAATATATAAATATTTTCTTATTTTGTGCCGCCTTAAGCCACATTTTAAAAACGCAAAGGCTTCGCCATAACTACTAAAGTTTGATCATGTCGCCACGCCACGGCTCACGCTATTTACAACCGTGGCTAAAGGTAAGCTACTTAATACATATGATTGGCATAACATATCAATATTAATTCAAATACATCCGTATTTGGAACCACTTTTAAAAGTCGTTCCAAATGCATATGCATTTGGCACGGTTTTTAAAAATTGGTTCCAAATGCATATGTATTTGACACGACGATCCAAACAGTGCCAAATACACGTATTTAGCACCTTTTTTTGTTGTTCCAAAAAGGTTGGTCCCAAAAAGCATGTTTTCTTGTAGTGACATATCTTACTAGTGGTGGATTTGGAAGGAATCCCGAAACAAGAAAATCGGTTTAGATCTCCTTGTTCTGCGAAACTGTAACTGAAAAAGAAAAAAGAGGGGACTTGTTTGAGCTGGGTTAGGAGGGATACATAAAAGTGGGCTTTTTGATTTTGGGTAAAAAAATGGGCGGGATATCTGAAAAATAATGAGCGGCATATCGAATTCTATAGGATTTTTGGGTTGTGAGTAAATTAGTTACTATAAAAAAAGGGGTAACCACGTTGAAAGCATATATCACAATTTGTTTAAAGTTCTAATAAATAAGTCTTAGCTATTATTTATTCTTGTTCAAAAAAAGCTATTATTTATTCATAAAAAACTCATTTTTCATATTTTAAAAAAAATATTTTGTGAATGGTTAATCGTTAAGCTAAAAAATACACCATCGCGGCGAATTTTTTTATCTTTCAGTAAACGAGCATTGTAGTATATTTCGACGGACTTTTTTTTCAATTGTATATTCAGTGTTGAAATTTGCGATTGGAAAAATCACATGACGGAGAAACATGGTAAAGTTAAATCTGCTCTCATCAAAACAAGAATTTAAAATAGTTCACAACAAAATCATTCCAAATATATACATATATGGCACAATTTTAAAATCCGTTTAAAAACAATAAGTATTTTGAAAACCTTTTTAATGATGGTTCTAAACACATAGGTATTTGCCAAAGTTTTTACAAAACGTTCCAAATTTACAAGCATTTTGCACGGTTTTTATAACCCATCTTGAAAAATACGTATTTGGAACAACTTTATAATAGTGGTTTCAAATATAAGGTATTTGGCACGGTCAAAACAAATTGTTCCAAATAAGTATTCATTTGGCACTGTTTTTATACATCGTCCCAAATACATATGTTTATGGGACGGTTTTTTAATGGTGGTTCCAAATACGCGTCTTTTTGGCACGATTATCCAAGTTGTTCCAAATACTAGTATTCGGCACGGTTTTTTGGCCGTTCCAAAAAATCTCGTCTTAAAAACCCCTTTTTCTTGTAGTGTTAGGTCACTTATTCCAAGCTTTTTACGGTTGAGTTCAGCAATCAGGGAATCATTTTGTTCTTTCAAAGCGTTTTTATTATTCCCTGATGTGAAAGGTTGCTTTACCCAAGAGTTTTCACAAACATTTTTTTTATCATCTTTCAAAGCAAGTTCAAGTTTAATATAGTGTTGTTCTAGACTTGCAAAACGTTTGTCTGTTTGTTGTGATTTACTCTTTGAAAGCTCAATTTTAAGATTTTGTCATTCTTTAACTTTCTCAAGATACAAGCATTGCAATTATGTTTTTTTTATCAAGGCTTTCGAAAGAACGAAGAATAGAACACATGATATCCTTTGAAACACTCTCTTGGAGAAGTAGATCATATTCATTTGAAAATTCAGCCTCTTCATATTCAGGTTCGTCAACCTCCTTTTCAAGAGATTGAATGTACTCTAAATCTTCAAACATTTTTTGTTTAAGAGCATTTTCAAATTCGTAAGCGTTTTCTCTTGACTTTATTGCAAGATAAATTAAAAGATTTTTCACAAGCACGGTTATCTCTTGAGTAGTTGGTTGTTGCCATTGATTATCTATTCGTTTTTCCTAGGCTAAGTCAACAATTGTTTTGAAATGGTTTATGTTATGTTGAACAGTATTGAAAGCTTGTCTACTCTTGCTTAATGAAGCTTGAGTAGGTAGAAACCCTATGTTTTTAGCAATATTTGGCTTATATTTAACAAAATATTTTCTCTACATTTTCTTTCGAGCTTCATTGGCATAGTATAACTGATCAAGATATTCCCGTGTTTTGGCACCCCCAAAAAATGTAAAACAAAACTCATAAAAGACTATTTTGATATGTGTAATCAACACTTTAATAGTTTCCTTATCTAACTTTGATCTACTCTCTTCCTCAAGAGTCAGTGTCTCTTTACGATTTGGAGCAAATATGTTAGCAAGATCATCTTTGTCATAAGGGGTCTTATACAAACATGGTTTTTCAGATTGAGCTTTCTTGAGGTACTTAGGATTTGCAAACCTTGGTCTACCATTATATGATAAATTCGGATTAGGAGCTAGCATATGAATGGTTTGAACAGATTGATTTCTTTTATACACAATGTCGTTAAAAACTTACTTAGTTTTCCAAAGCAATCAAGTTGTCAATATCTTTTTCTTCTCTGAATTTGAAATCCTTTTGTAGTTTTTCTTTTTCTTTTTGAAGACGGTCATATTTTATATGTTCTAAGGAACTCTGTTGTACTAGCTCAACGTTTTTCTCTTTAAATAGAACAATTTCATATCCTTGTGTTTTCAAAGCTTTTTTTGAATCAATTTTCTGCTGAGCTAATAAACCAAGACTTTCTTTCAACTTACGTTCTACCTCTTCTTTTTTAATTGTACAGTCTTGATAACTTTTATACTTC
>BQNB010207596.1:0-10465 GCA_026074375.1 Tanacetum coccineum
GGTGATCCCGGGAACAACGATTGCATCCTCGTAACCCTCGGTGGGTGCTTCGAGCAATTCCGCCATAGTATGATTATCGGCCATCGTAACTACGGGAGTATCGGGAGGATTTTGATTAATTGGTTCTTCGAGATCAAATGGTTCAAAAAAAGTCGGTGGGACTTGTTGTTGTTGACGGTTACGGTTACGGGTTTGAGAACGAGTGTGCATGCACTAAAATTATATAAAAAATGAAAATTTATACTTTTTTTTGGTTTTTTCAACAATTGATTCACGATTTATATTAATAACGGACAACGAGATAAGACAACTTAAACCTAATTATCAACAAGCTTCTCGGTAACTCTCTAAAAGAAAAACGCACAAAGGAGCGGAGGAATAGGAAAGCGCGAAGCTATTAAAAACCTTTTTCCTTTAGGGTCGTACTTCCTTGGAACGACCCGCCTTATACCCCTCTTAGAGTTTGTATAACTTTCAAAGGTGAACCGTACCTCGCAAGTGACATAAAAAGGTAAGTTTTTGAATCTTTGGTTCGGGAACTTATTAATGATAATACTTCAGTTGAAAGTATTATATTGATGGTGATTTTTATTGATAATTATGGACAATGTTTTTATGTTTTTGGTTTTTCTTGTTTTTTTATATATATACTAAAAAGAAAATGAAAAATATTTTTGTATTTTTATATTTTTAATAACAAAAATAACTTCACAAGGAAGGATCTTCAAAGCACTAATTGTCAAACTTCGGAACGACAAACGCTTACACTCCTCCCCGGCAGCGGCGCCAAAAATTGATAATTTTGAAACTAACCTTTTAATATATAAATAATATAAATAATTATAAATATATAATAAGGATAATTATCAAGAAAATCAATGAAACCGGAAGTAGTATATGATATTCCCGGGTCGTTTATCCCCAACGAGGAATGCAATGGTGAGTCGAGAGTCGGTTTGATATTTGATGTTTGAATGACAAAGATTTTGATTGGTTTTTTTATTCTACGGGAAAATTAAGGCAATTTACACTAAAAACAATTTAAGCAACACAATTTTAAACTAAAAACGAAAACCGGGGATCCTAAAAACTAACTAAGGCAAATATTAACCCTAAAAATGAAAATTTGGTTTCTAAACCTCTAAAATGACAAAAAAAATTAAAAAGGAAATATTTTTTTTGACCTTTTTATAATTTTTTTATGAATTAAAAACCTATTTAATCTATTTAAAATCCTAGAAAATAACAAAATAATCCCTAAAAATTCTAAAAAAATGATTTTCTACTTTTTATAATAAAAATCTATTTTCTAAATTTAATTTAAAAAACTAGAAATGAAATTAAAAATCTAAAAGTGATAAAAATGATTTTAAAACTTGTAAACCTAAAAATATTTATTCTAAAACTAAAAACTATTTTTTTGTAATTTTCTGAAAACTTTTTCTATTTTTAAAGACTTTTTAATTTTTTAATCTACACGAAAAATTATTAAAAGTAACAAATAAAGTTGGAAAATCTAAAAAAATGCAAAAAAAGTCCCAAATGAAAACGAGGAATACAGGAAAAATAAAATCACTCACACAGGTAAACAAATAAGCCCCAAATAAGTCGTGATAAGCTACGGCTTTTAAATGAAAATGAGAACGAAAAAGAGGTCAAAAGATTAATTGTTTGGTAGGCTAACAGATGGGTCTAGTCTGGTCTAGTGGTTAGTGTGTGTGTGCTTTGGGACTAGTAGGTGTGTAAAGGGAGGTCACAGGGTCGAACCTTGTGGCCTCCTTTTTTATAAAACCCCCTTTTTTCTTTTTTTTTTCTTTTTGAACACTTGTTAAATAAGCAATTATATTAAAATTTTAAAAAGTTACCTTTTGAAAAACTGAGAAATAAGCTGAGAAATAAGCAAACTAAAGTGGTAGTTTTAACTTTTCACACTAAGTTCTAAATGCTAACACTGTTAAGCCTTTTTAAGCAAGAGTGAGCAAATGAAAAACAAAGATAAGCAAAAGCAGATGATCTACTACACCTAATAAGCAAGATTTAAACAAAAATAAGCAAGTAAAACAGCCAGAAAAGCACTTAGAGGCCAAATAAGCACTTAAGCCAAAAACATCATTCAAACAGCAAAAAGGGGACTTTTGAGCTTAAAAATAAGCCCCTAATAGATCCTTATGGGCTTATGACCCACAAACAGATTAAACTTGTACTTCAAAGAGCTTATATCAGCAAACAAAAATCATTTTGAAATAATGGATAAGCCACCTGCACAAACATAAAACACTACACTAACACAAATATTCCAAGATCAAACAATAAGAACATGATTTATGGCCATAATTCTTACAGATTCAACTACTCTTATTAAAAAGATGGATAATGATATTTTTAAACTAAAAATGCAAACTAACTAGTAAAAATGAAGATTTAAAGTTTAACAAAAGTCACTAAAGGGTATTCAACTAGTTTGACCCACTTTAACCCATAAAATCAGTTAAACCAAACACCCCTTTTACTAACTGATTTGCAAAATTTTAACTTGTATAAACTGATTTAAGCCAAATTTTGAAAAGACCAGATGTTCAACAAGTAGAATAAGCAGTTTTAAACAAATTTCAACAGTACTTAAGCACTCAAATAAGCCAGAACAAGTTATGCAATTCAATAAGCTATTTTAAGACAGTTATAAGCAAAACTTCAACAAATGTTTCTAAACTACAAATAGGCACACTTAAGCATTAAATAACATATTTTAAGCAAAAAATAAGCAAATAAAAGCATAAATGGAGCAGAAATAAGCACTTAAAACAGTAAATAAGCTAAAAATTGAAAAAATGGAAACTCACCAAACCCTTGCTCAAAACAGGGTGAATAAAAGTTTCTACAAGCTCTAGCTTGTCAAAGACAATATAGTGTGGTCTTAAAATCTATTCTTTTGCTAGCTTTTCATTAAAATAAACTGTGGTAATTTGAGGGTGAATTTTTGTTTGAGTTTCTTAAATTACTTAACAGTTTAAGTGGCTTAATGGTAACAGTTGTAATAAAGAGCTTATGAAAGACTTTAAGTAACTTTAGAACACAATATGAAGGAAAACAAATTTTAAGCTAAAAGTTGAAATTTCATTAATTCTTAAACCTGGTTACAATATTAAAAATTACGCTATATAATTCAGATAAAAACTAAACAATGTTAAACCACTTGCCTCCACTGGCTTTACAAAGAACCTAAATATAAATAAGCAACTACTGTCATTTTCTTGACTTCATACTCGTGTGTATTCAATTTTGTGATACAGAAATAAGCATTCGGTTTTTGTTGTAGTACGTAGAATAGCCAAAGTTTAATCACAGACCTTATCTTTCTAGGAGCCCAACCAACAATCTTAAAACCCCCCCCATTTATGAATGTTATGTATTCATACCTTGAAGAAATGGATTGTGTGTGATATCCGTAACATGGCAATGAGCCATGTGAGGTGTGAGGTTAAGTTGGGAGGTGATGGTTTTGTAGTTTAGTTGCAGGGTGGAGCAGAGGTAAGTGAAGCGTGAATAGGGAAAAAAGGCGGGAAAACGTGTTGTTCTGTTTTATATCTGTTTTGGTGTAACAGGGGTGAAGGGTTTAGGGAAATGGTATGTTAGGCCTCTCAACTCATATACTTTTCTTTTATTCCTCGTCCTTGTGTTGTGAAAGTTTTAAAGGAATTGGCAGAAATGGTCCATCAAGGTGTATTGAGTTATTGCATGGATGGTCCTTTGTGACTAACTGACTTAACAATTTAGGCTTTATTCAGTTAAGTCACATTGGGCCATTTGTTACTTGTTTGGGCTTTGGTTATGGGCTATGGGCCGGGTATGAAATAAAAATGGCAATGGGCCCTTTTAAGCTTATAAGTCTTGATAATATTGCTTAATGGGTTGACCCGGCCCATTAGATGGGTGCAGGTGGGCCCATTAAGCAATTCTTCGTTTACGGCTTTGACTTTGACTTTGACTTTGTCGGGGTTGACTTTTGTTAACTTTGACTTTTTGATTTGGCTTTGATCTTGACTTTTTCTTCACGCTCTTTCCGTTCTCGTGCTCGGTTTTGTCGTTTGTGGCTTTGTTTTTGTCCTTTAGTGAATATCCGGTACCTGCACAGTACAAACACAAAAACAAGCATATATAGGGCATTTTATGTGCGTTTTTGGTCGTTTAGGGTCGTTTTATTAAGTAAAAGGTATGTGTATTTACACACATACCAACTTACATAGCTCGTAGTATTTATGAGGCGATAAACGCGACGTACGATTCAATTATGATGCGATCACAGGTATGAAACGCTTCAGATCTCTACCGAACACGCCAAACTCATTTTTAAAATAATCGACTCTGTGAATTATGATGCGATGGATTTGATTTGTAACAATTCAATTATGCTTCGAAGGTTTAAGATGTGGTAAAAAAATTACAATATGATTATGATGAGATGAAGGAGTAGTGATTTGATTAGAGAGAAATATGATGTAGATGTGTGTGAATTTGTAGAGAGAGATAGATCGACATATGATACTAAGAAAGAGAATGGCATGTGAGATGTGTAAATTACACTATTATACAATTGTCCTTAAAGTTTGCTTTATTTATGAAAATGCCACCGCCATTTTTCATCTAGTTAAATCTGGTCAAAAATGATCTAATGGTTAAGATATTCTCATACCTTCTTTATTATAACACTCTTTTTATTATAACCCAACCCTATATATATATATATATATATATATATATATATATATATATATAGAGTGAGGTTCTTTTTCAAAATCAAACAAATGTACAGAACTGCGAGAACCACCTTTGTACTCATAATGATACATAATGTATATCATATTAATGCATAATGGCATTTATGTAAAAAATGATAATTTTTTTGGCAAAAAATCTATAAATAGGGGCAAAATAGGTATCAAACATTTTCATAAAATTGTAACGGAATGGGCAAAATGAAAGTCGTCCCCCTTTTTGCGCCTCCCTTTTCCAACATCTTTGGCCCACTAAAACAATTTATTTTTAAAGTTTTTTCTATGTTAATTTATAAAAATAAAAAAAACTTCCGTTTGAAGTAATTTACTACACATTTTCTAAATTTTATTACTAAATTGTAAAAGTATAAATATATGAATAAATTATTCATTTTGGTTTGATTAGCACATATTTGCACTTTTACAACAAAAGTTGCTTATGTTTGTAGTTATGACAACGTCCCTACATAGATTATTATTGATTTATATTTGATGTGCATATGTGCACTAGATATATCGCAACGTCATTTACATGTACAACGAAGGTAACACCATTTGGTATAAAAAAACTCAAAAATTGTTGTATAGTATGAGGAGTTTTCACGTATATAAGCAAAAACACATAAAAGGACATGGAACTAGACATATGTACATGGAGCAAAAACAAGTCGACATGAGATACATATATTTGCGAAGAGTAAAAACACATGTGTATCGAAACACGCCTAAATGATACGCATACATGTGCAACAAGCAAAAACACATATGTACGAAACAAAAACATGTCTAGACGATATACATATATGTCCACGGAGCAAGAACACGTGTACGGAACACAATCATGTGTTCACGATATACATATATGTGCATGGAGAAAAAACACATATGCACGATTTGCATTATAATTTTATATACAAAATATTATGTGCGGTGCATATGTGCACATAAAATAATTACACTACAAATTACATAAATTAACGAGATCGATTGATTAGTGACACTTAAACATAGTAAATGGTTGAATAATGTCCTCAAGAACTTGATCACCATCATCGATCACCTTTATTAAGTAAATAGATAACTTTCATAAACTTGGACTCAAGGTCGTCATCTTCGATCTAAAACCACCAAAACACTCACTTTAACACAGATGCATGAATATAAAACTTTTAGATTCGGAATACACAAAAAAATGAGATGAAAAACTAATAACTATTAAGTTTAGGCGTATGGATTATAATTAAAAGAATTATTATTATTAAAGTGCTATAAACAAACTAAAGGCAAATCTAGAGAGAAAAAATGTTAGGTTGATACAAGATAAAATACAATACTTGATATCCACCTTCGTTATTTACATGTATAACAAAGCTTAAATTCATTAGGAGCAGTTTCATCTATGTTTTCAGATTTGTTTTATATAAACAGACATAAAACAAAGTCATTAAGGAGTTCTAACATTTAGACTAGCAAAAAGCATTTAACAAACACATGGGTACGTTTCGTGACAATATATAACTCCATAGTTGTAGGCTTCTAGCTACTAGTTTACGTACATATCCAACTCATAATAAAAAAGGTCTTCATACTAAAATATTACGAAAAACCGTAAACAAACATTTTGCAACAAAATTAAGATCCGTCACAAGATGATGAGAAGAGTTATAAAAGCATAGAAGACTTGAGAAACAATTTTCATTACCAATCGAATAACGATAAATGATTTCAAAACACAAAACAATTTCAAAAATAAAACCATTACCGAAAATGAATTTAACAGATAGATAGAATTCAAACCTCCTCAATCATTATCATCGTCAATTATTATTTGATACTAATTTGAGTTACGTGATCATGAATGCACAAAACAAAACTAGTAAAATCATGGACAAGATACTTTGTTTTGAAAACTGTTTCTTTCCTATTTTCTAGCACTAATTTAAACGTGATTTAATGAGTTATATGTTAAATACCTAGAATGCCCTTATGAAATTACCATTAATAAAATAAACATAAATTAGTTTACTAAATTGTGATTGGTTAGGAGGAGTTCTCGCAGTTCTGTACTTTTATTTGGTTCTGAAAAAAACCTCACACTATATATATATATATATATATATATATATATATATATCTATATATATATATATACATATATATAATATAAGTTTGTGTGATGTGTGTGTGTGTGTAATATATATAATGTTAATATATGATATATAAATATATATATATATATATATGATATATATATATATATAATATATATATATATATATATATATATATATACACACACACACACACTATGGGGGCACGTTCAATGCAAAATCAGATTTTTGTACAGAACTTACAAAATCATATTAGACCAATAAGAATTTAGTTTAATAAATATTTTTATTTAATTCAAAAGGTTATAATAGTCAAAACACATGTTCACTTTCTTTTTGAATTTTTTAATTAGAAAAACGTTTTTTTACCAGTAAATATTTGGAATTAAAATTTTTTTTTAATTTAATATTCTTTTGTCAGCATGCATGTTTTTTTGAAAGGGTGAATATGTGTTTTTTTATAGAAATGTAAATACAAATGTGTTTATAGTGAACTATTGTTAAGACTTACAATGATTTTTTTAAAAAGATAATTGCACATATGATTATTTTTTTTAAGATTCAAAATTTAGAACCAATGAACATAAATATTATGCATAAGTTAAATATTATATGAAATACTATATAAATATGAATGTCTAAAATAATTAAGAAACACAATTTATTGATTATACACAGGGTTCTAAATAGCGCGCTATAGCGGCGCAATAGCGTCGCCATAGCGAGAAGCGTGACCTCCACGTTACGAAACAAGTCAAGGCGTCGTCTCTAGGCGTGACGTGCAATAAAGCGTCATAAAAGCGGTGAAAAAATGCGCGCTAATAGCGCATAAGCGTGGCGAGTTTTTTTTTGAAGAGATTAAGAATTTTCTAAAAATTGAAGATTTTACTGCTTGATTAACTAATATTTTGGATTGATGCTTGAATTTAATAATATTTACTACTCATATTATTCTAAACTATGATATAATCTATAAATATTTTTTGCCGTCTTAAGTCACGCCTTAAAAATGTCATACCGCTACACCTCACACTAAAGCTTGAAGCTTGGTTATGCCGCTACGCCACGCTTCACGCTATTTATAACCTTGATTATATATGTATGCACTAATAATATTAATACAATTGGATTTGATGTTTTCCTTATTTTTACATGTATTTCTCCTCATTTGACACTTCGTTCATCAATGTACTTTTGTGTATCATTCTTCACTTGTCTCTTTACCTCTTTATCATGATGACTTCTCTTTAGAAGGTATGTACTCATTGAAGACACATGTGCACTGTTTAGACTAGTACTTTTGTGTGACTTTTGAGCATAATCTTCCCAGAATTCAAATCAAATATTCAATTATGATGATAAAAAAAGAAAAAAAGAAAAAAGAAACAAACAAACCTTTAACACGTGACTCTTTTGAAGATCATCTCTTTCATGCCTATAGATAAAAATATTTAAAAGAATAAGAGAATAATAAAATATTTTGTCAATACCTTATTTTATAAGAACAAATGGAACTATGGAAGCCACTACAAAATCTAGAACCAAGTCAAGAATTGATTTTTCATATTAAAATCAAATATAGTTGCTTCGAGTAGTTGTTTTGTAGTGCATATAGCAGAATTTAATTATCAGTTCGAAATTCCTGGATGATTTATGATAGTGGCAGTTGACTTAAGAATTAGGGTTAAGTTTGATTTGTAGATGAGAGAGAGGAGGTTTGGGTGTGGGAGAGAGATCTGAGAATCCTACGGAGTAATATTCAAGACAGTTTTAAAATCAATGAATATGTACTACATATAATACCCTTTTACTTTTAATGAGGTATTGTTTAATAGCAATTTTGTCACTTATCTTTTGTTTAATTGCATTTTAACACTTTTAATCATAACCTTTGATCAAACTCATCCAATGGTTCAAATTAGTTTTTTATAGTTCTGTACAAAAAAGTGATTATGTATTGAAAATCCCAATATATCTCTACATTATATATAAAAGGAGGTATGCCACATCATAATTCCACATAGCATCCCATAAAGCCATGTCATAAATCCATGTCATCACCAAAGCCATGTCATCACTATTTTTTTTGTAAAATTCGGTTTTTTAAAAAATAGAAAATTATGTCCCTTGCAAAATTCGAACATGGGTCTGCTAATGCACAAATAAACACCTCAACCAATGGACCAAGCTAGAAGTTGTGATAGACAATTCAAAATAATAATGTCATGCTTAAACAAATTCACATAAATCAATTAGTTTTAAAAATTCTTGTAGCCATATTAAAAGCAAATTCAGTAACAATCCCTAAACCCCTAATGGGAGTCGATCCTTTTCTCAAAACCCAAATTCAATAACAATCCCTAAACCCTAATGGGAGTCGAAACATGGTATGAACAACAAGCCTCCTTTTCTCAAAACCCTAATGATGAACTGTGTTATAATTTTCAGATTGTGTAGTCATATGTTGGTTTCTTTTTTTGCAGGTTCGTTATTTTCTTTGTTTTTTATAGGTATATGTTTTTTTCTCAATACCCTGATGATTAACTTTGTTATATTTTATAAATTATGTATGCATATGTTGGTTTTTTTTCCAAGTTGGTCAGTTTGTTTAAAAGGTATGACCCATGTCAAATATAATATTCATGTTCATACATATTATGATTAGCTAATGTTGTACACAGAAGTGAAAGTCACTTGGCTCATGTTGGAATAAAGAAAAATCAGATAATATTTTGTATAATAGGGCCAATGAGCATCAAATGAATATACGTAGACTTATAATTGTCCTAAAATCTCCTATGATATGAGATTATTAGCATTGCGTTCTGACAATCAAGTACATCTAGAGTTCCAGATATCAAAAAGGTAGATACATGGATCAATCAAGTGCATCTAGAGTTCCAAATATCAAGAAGGTAGATATATGGATCGTACCGGTAAAATATGTTTTTTTGTTATTTAGATAGGACATCTGTTGGTAAGCCTGATGCAGATAGATAGACTTCGCACCCCATGTCAGGTACACTCAAATGGATTCATATCCTTACATTTGTTTTATGATAAAAGTAACTTAGAGCACATAGCTCAAATCTTCTGTTAGGGTTAACTCCTGATCCAAACAATAAAATTCAACTGTCGGTGCATCTATGTCACATTACAAGGTTACTTTTTATTTTTGTTACTCGTTGCAAAACGAGATGCAAAGTTACCAAGATCTCCGTACATATGAAAAGGTTTAGAATGCTAATCATCTGAATGTTTTCTTCTATTATTGTGATCATATAGAAAGTCTATTCATGAACCCTTGCCTCTTAAATATGAAAGTCCTTTTAAAATTTTGTTGGATGGAACGTGATTTGCTAATAGCATATCTTGTGTGTTTTATATGTTATATGGTGCAGCATAATGCCTCTAAGAAAGGGGAAGACAGAGTCAAAAAATGTTTGCAAAAATGTCAACGTGCTTCCTGGTATGTGTTTAATTACACATGCATTTGACCTCTAAAAACAGACTTAAATGACTAAAAACGTACCAAAAATACATTGTATTTGTATGTTTTACATTTGTATTGTGCAGGTAACG
>BQNB010207600.1:0-10465 GCA_026074375.1 Tanacetum coccineum
ACCTCTAGTTACATGTCATAAAAAAAAAGATCGACTTAAAGAAAATACGTGGCATGGTAACCGTGTAAATATCGGCTATCAACGGGTCAATTTTGGCACAATTTGTTATATTGGGATGAATTTGAAAGTTTGGGTTACCTATATAGTTCAATAAGAAAGTTTGTTAACTAACTCACTAATTTGAAAAGTTCGTTTCTAATTTATGAAATTAACCCTTTATTAAACAGGTTAAGTGAAAGTTCGTTCCTAATTTATGAAATTAACCATTTATTAAACAGGTCAAGTGAGTTCACCTGTTTTTTAGCCAATCTCGTATACCCTAAACCCGAACCTATTTAATTTTATGTTGTTATCGAAACGTGTTTCGTGTTATGCCGAAAATTGCCACAATTAAAAAGAGGCAATTTAATATCTCCCCTATTTAAAGATAAAAATTTAATATCTATTCAAACATGTTTTAAAAACATTGTACATTATGCATTTAATGATTGCACTTTGAATTTTGAATATATATGTACTCCCTCCGTCCTAATTTATTAATCAACTTTTGACTTTTTAAAGTCTTTATTTTCTAACTTTGATCGTAAATATTTTTGTTTGTTTTATATAATACTTGATGAGAATTATACTAATGAAAATATATTTAACACTCAATTCATTCATATATTATGCATCAAATATTATATAACAATTTTTTTTAATTAAGATAAAAGTTTAAACATAAATATTTTAAAAAATTAAAAATGAACTAATAAATTAAAAAAAATAAAAATAATTAATGATCAAGATAAAGTGATATATAAAATATTAAAATTAAATCCCAATTAAAAATATATAAATTGTATTTGTACTATTCCATCACAACCCGAAAATGTTGATTATCCCGCCCGCCCGCCCAGCTCTTAATTGGCGCCATATCCTTCCCGCCACAAACTCCCCCCAAATCCACCATCTATAAAAACCAACCCTCATTTCACACACAGAGACTCATCCATTCCCTGTAACCCTAAAACACACACACACTCTCACAGTTACACCTTTTCACACACAAAAACCTAAAAGATGGTGATCGCATTAGGCCCAGGCAAATTCTACGGCAGCAGTCTCCCTCGTCCTCGAATCTACACCGATATCAAATACAACACCGATCGGGTCGACCCACCCGTTTCAGTACTTGACCCGTTAATGTCATGGGCTGAAGAAGCTCACTGGTCCATGGGTGGGTTAAGTTTCAATCGCCACAGGTTACAAGGCCGCATCGAAGGCGATATCGAAAAGATTCGAAACCATATTGAAACAAGTATTAAAAAAAGAGAAGAGTCCTTAAGCCCTAAGTTTAAAAAGTTTAAAAAATCGGGTTCGAAAACTGCAAAAAAGTGGGGCAAAACTCCAACTAGTAGTCCTGCTGTGCCCCCTGCGCCGATAGCGAATAAGCGAAAGAGGCGGTTTGTTGGGTTGGTTGATGAGGATGATGATGACGTGGCAGATGACGTATCATGTGGTGGGAATGGGAAGAAGTGGCCTGTGAGGAAGCTTTCCGATGAGTTTGATCGAGTTGCGATGAAAAAAGGCGGGATGGAGGGGGAGGGAGATGGGAAAGGGGTTTCGGCGAGGACTCGAGGGCGAAAAGTGGCGGTTACCGAGACGGTGAAGAGTGGTTTGCAGGGGAGGAAGAGGTTGAGGAAGGTCGGGGAGTCAGGGGTTGTGGTTTAAGGTGTTCGATGGAATGTAACGGGTTTATTGTTTTGTTTTTAGTGTTATTGTAGTTAAGGTGTTTGATGTAATGGAATGGTTAATTTAAGATGAATCAATGGGTATATGAGATTATGAAATGTTGTTTTTTTAAGGTTTTGTGTTTTGCCTAAATAATGATATATGATTTTGTGTCTTATAATGGAGTTGAAAAGAACCGAAATCACAGTTATTGTATTTTAATCAGCACTAGTGATTCTAGTATTTAAAGCTTTTCATTTTAGTGAAACTGTTTCAAAGAGTCAATTGTTAATCTTTACATTCTATATCTGGCTTTTTTGTCTGAGAATGGATTATATCTTCATCTTAGGCTCTTAGCATTTGAGTTCTGAGATCACTGGTTTTGAATGTTGAATAGTGTAAACATTACTACAAGTTTACAACAATATGTGATGCATAATTGCATATTCACATGAAATTGATTGAGTTTGATGAGGGGTTTATGTTACCATTGATATGCTTAAAACAATTGAAATTTGACACTTTAAAGTTATGACTTGTGAGCATTTTCATATGACAAGTCAAGAACTGCATATAAATTGCAAGAATACTTGACACAATAATTATCATACTTGATACAATAATTATCTCTACTACGAGTATCTCTTTTTTTCAGCATCACATATGTGTTGGGGTGTTTGGGATTCTTTATTTTTTCTGCTTGCTATTTTACCCCTTAAACTTGATCAATTATAAACTTAACAACTTTTAAAAAACACACATGATTTTGCAAATATAACTATTTGCCAATTATAAACTTAACAACTTTTAAAAAACACACATAATCAAGATTTTGCAAATATAACTATTTGCCGATATACATTTGCGCGGGTATTAGTCGTTGAAAACATTGGATCAAATTTACTTTTTAAAAGTATTACTAAGAAAATTATGCTTATATGAAAGTAATATTGAAATCATAAAAAAAAAGCCTTTTGAAAGAAGCCCACTCGGTCTCAACTTAAGAGCATCTCCAATGAATTAACCACTTACGCATACCATAGTCTGCTTATTCTACCTAGAATAAGCATAAGCAGTATGGATAACACAAAACTCCTGCATACTCAACCTGCTTATGCTTATCATAATCTACTTATTTTACTTGAAATAAGCATAAAACAGAACCAAAAACTGATTCGGCATAAATAACAAGCAGAAAAAAATAAAGAATCCCAACACCCCAACACATATGTGATGCTGAACATATGCCTAACTATAACCTCAAACATCACAAAAAAGCTCAATCATTCAGATCGAAATCATATAAAAAGAATATAATGTTGTTTTCACCATTGATCTTGTGTTCACCATTTATCGTTACAAATATTGTTCAAATTTCCTGTTATTGGTGTGACCGCTCCATGAATTTTTGCTAGCCTGCATGTCTGTTGGGTTATAAGCATATATGTCACAGCTCTCTTCCACGGCACTATGCCAAAATCGTCGTTAAATTCCTCCATTCCTTCTACTAAGAACTGCCATGCAAACGACCCTCCACCTGCACCCTTTTTCTTTGCAGACTCGTATATAACATCAAAGACAGTTTTGTAGAATTCATCTCTTTGTGAAGGGTCAAAACCTTTGTTTAGATCAGATAATCCAAATTCACTAAACACGACAGGTTTGTTGAGCACTTGGTCTCCGTCTTCAATGTGAGAGTTCATCCATTTAGCCACGAATTTTAGTTTACCTTTAAGACTTTTCTTTTTAAACCTAAAAAATAATGTTCATTAATACCACTTCTTGGGCATTGAAACAAAAGTATTGTAAAGCTCTTGAAAACACGATAAGAAGCTTACCAGTGGTCAGGGTAAATATGAACCGAGGCAAAATCGATGGTTGTCGGAGCAGAGTTGCGAATAAAATCCACTCCCATATCAGCGGCCCAAAATTCTGGATTAACAGTCTCTCTCTTGGGACTGTTAGGACCATAAAATCCTTCAAGACCAACGGTTAATAGATGCTTATTGTCGATTGATTTAATGAAAGTTGACATCTCTTCTATCCAGTCCTGTAGTTAATTTAACCTTAGATGCAACTCATGACCACAAAATAAGGGAAGGCAAAAACACGAAAACATCTATTTTTGTCTACGAGTCTATTCTACGCACCCTAACTTTAATCGTAAACATGACTAATCAGTTATGTATGTGACACAAAGGTGTTGTTGATCGACCCATTTACTTATGCATAAGTCAAGTTGGGTTTTATATTATTTCAAAAGGACCAAATAAATAAAAATTCAGCTAAGATGGAAACGGGTCAAAAGGGTTGAAAGCTAACTAAATTTTATTTCATAACTAAGCATAATTTGTTAATAATTTCGTTAGGCGTGAAGGACAAAAGAGCACTTATAGCCCGACCTGAGTGGCACTAAAATGACCCTTTTCGAACTGAAACCCTTTTGACCCCTAGCCTGACCCACCCACCCATGTTGCCACCTCCAGATTATGATTTTAATCTCTCCACCCTTGTATAGACACAATGATCACGAGATATAACAAAATCTTAGCAAGGCTTGTAAATGTATGCAAATTGCTTAACTGAGTAAATACCCTGTTCAATTCTTGTATTATGAAATCACTGTTGTTGTGCATTTATGATTGAGAAAGAGAGATGGGCTTACTTGCAGTGTGTCACCAGAACGATCGGTGATGCAGCGTGGTTCATTGATCAACTCCCAGCCAAAGATGACGGGGTCATCTCTATACTGGATTCCTGTTATTGTGTTCTTCCTTGTTAAGACAGTCTGCAACATTTATAAGAATAATAGCTAAGCAATGAAACTATAAATCCTTACTCTTAAAAAGATGATCTACCGAAAAAACAATGAAATATATGTCGTGGAATTCTAAAAAATCACAATAACTTTGATTTTCTCTCAATATGTCCTTATGACGAACCAACACGGCATAGCTCAAGCTGTATTATATACCAAGTGCCTCCAACATGCCCATCTACCAAGGGTGTTTTTGTAAGCGTCATCACAGGCATGTGTGTGTGTCTGGATTATTTGCAAAGAAAAGACATGAGGGTGAAAACTGAATTGGGACATCAGATATGAATTGCTTTGTTTCCCCTTGGCCACATTACTAGGCTTGTACCTAAGCTTAGGTGGTGTGTGAATATAAGTTTTAAAAGCGTTTATCCGATGCTGAACAATGCAAATTGGATAATCAGTTGTATTAATTCAGCTAAATAATTCTGTTGTGGCTCACATGAAATCAATTTTCCAAAACTTATCAGGTTTCCAAAAAGCAGAATATGTCTTTCCAAACATTAAAGCTTTACTAATGCAAAGATTCAGGCTCCTAAACTCAAATTCAAACACCATTTTAGTCATTAAGATTGCATTACTGTTTTGATGTCAAATGCAATTTAAACACTAGGCTAACATGCATATACCGTTTTAGAAATTTATATATCCAACCAAACATTATCAATGGACAACTATGACACCCCAGAGAGGGTATTATAGATGAGAGAAAGAATATTGATGGTACCTTGACATAGTTCTTGAAATAAATGCGAATGGATGGATCATAAAAGAACGAGTCATTAGAAGGGCTCATGCCGACACCTTCAGTCCACGCCCATTTGACATACTGAGTCTTGCCACCGTAAGCATCCAAGTTATTGACTAAGCTAAGCATAAGTCTTATTCCAACTTCTCGGGCTTCAGCAATGACAAAATCCAACGCCTGCCATAACATTCATTATAAACAATATAAATATATTGAAGTAAAAAACAGCTGTATTGAGAAGATTTTAGGAAAAGAAACAAGAATACAAATTTATAGGAACTGAAAAACATAGCCATTATTAGTAGTTGTATCCAGGACATATATAACATTGTGCCTTATACGTAATGTGTAAATGTGTATATGTAAAGCTAAAGAAATCCTTCACTTCAAATTGGAGTGTTTTTCTCTACAATATTTGATACGAGTATAAAAGTTGATAAAGAAGGAAAATTTTCACTTGAATAGAAGATGCCACTTTAAAAGGAGAACAGATTTGTACAATTTTTTCATAATTTAATTCTTCATGACATGATTCCTTGCCTACCATACTACCATTGAATCCATCATATCCAAACAATTAATTGATATGTTATAAGTACCAAAGAATTAAGTCGGTCAGTCGGAAGTATTATTTTTTAACTTTTAAGGGAAAACATAACCATGAGAAAAATTAAGATAACATCTTAATATGATGCATAAAGCTAAAATGCACAAGCCAATTCGAAATGAGTGGTCTTAGTTTTTAATGCTTTATGTTGTTTGGAAGTTACTGAAGATGAAAAAAGTGACTTATTTGATCAGTTACATCATCAATCGCTCACCATTATGAAATGTTCCAATAAACAACAACAGCTAAAAATAGGGTCTCAGACAGAATAAGAATGAGATCATCAATAAATTAAGTGACATAATTAATTAATTACTATCAGCACTTGTAATATATAATTTTCAGGGTAACACCTTTAACATAATGAACAAAATATAACCAATTATCGTATTCAAATTAAAGTTCTGTCACACTTTTTATTGGCATATGAGAGTTGCTAAAAGTGACAAGTTAATGTAGAAAAAGCAGTTCTCCAACATTACGAATGAGTAAAATTAAGATCACATAGCAGAAACAAGAATCAAATTAAAATATATATAAATAAACAGAGTAAAACTAAACCAGAAGTGATACAAACACAAGAATAAACAACCTAGAATACCCTTTCATCAACTAAAATCATGAATAATCCTAACAGTAAGTTTCCGACATCAGTTATAGCTGATATCCAACAGAAGACCGAAGAATCATTATGATTTAACATTTAATTATTAATAAGTGACATCATCCAACACCTACCATTACAAAATGTTGTTCCAACTAACAGGAACAACTAAAATCAGGATTTCAAGAAAAAAACAAAAATAGGATCATCAAGATATTGAACAACTCAACAACTTAATCATTATCAGGTAGTAATATACAACAACAACAACAACATACCTAATCCTGCCAGAGCGGGGTATGGGGGAGGTGGAATGTAGACAAATCCTACCCCTACCTTAGGATAAACCGGAAAGTAGGGAGACTGCTTCAGGAAGACCTCCGGGGAAAGTGTATGAGTGCAGGTGTGCTCAGATATAAGTGCATATATGAATGTGTGCAATATATAATTATCAATATAAAACCTTTAACATAAAGCACAAAATTAACCATATTACTAATTTTAAATTCGAGTTTCCAACATGAAAATTTTACTTCAATAGAGCAAAATCTTAATATAGAAAAGTTGCTTATTAGTTATTTGTACAAAAATTACTTCTCATATTTGGGACTCCAATATGTTGTAAGAGATGCAAGAATAGTCGAAAAAAATGATCATTTGTTGTAAGATTATTTTAAATTATTTAAAAAAGGTTTTAGCTTAAATATATATGAGGAAAAGTAATCTTAACTTCAGCAAAAATTAACACTTTGAAATGAGCACCTCCCAGATTCTTGTCACAATCTACTTATTTTATCGACAAGCGCAATAGCAGTTTAGATGACATAATCAAATTCTAACAAACAATACCTACATAACCTAGATTAAACTATCATAAACATATCAAATTACATAAAATAATATACCTTAAATGTTTTTTCATCAAATTGACCAGGAGTAACCTGAAGAGCATTATAATCACCATCATTAAAAGCCCAAGTTCTACAAACAGTCAAACCCATTTTAGCAGCAGCTTGAAGCATTGCTCTAATTCTTGGTCTGCCATGATCATGAACAGCATGATCCATAAACCAATATGAATTCCATCCATTTATATAAAACAACTTTCCATCCACCACAAAATTAGTCCCATTCCTCTCCACAAAACTCAAATTTATCTCATTTTTGTAATACTTTACAGACAATATATCACCAAAAGATAAATAAACAAAAGCAATAATTGCTGAAAATCCAAGTATTGGAAGCACATAACCATTCCCTCCAACCATTTTATATTTAACCATCAATTTCTTAGTACTGATTTGATTGGATCTTTATAAATATTGGGTTTTATCCAAAGATTTTGGAAACCCAGATGGGAAATAAGGTATATAAGAAAACCCAGATCCCCCTTTTCAAGATTTTATTGAAAAAATGTGTTTGTGTTTTTATTGTGAGAGCTTGATGGAGTAATGTTTAAAAAAGGAAACAGTGTGAAGAGAGTACTACCAAATATGTTGATTAAAGAGCATCACTTGTCGGTAAGATATGTTGAACAACATTTATGGGGTGTTTGTTTAATCATATTTTCTTTTTATCTTAATTTTGTTTCAGCATTATTATCCACTTTTTCATTTTATTTTTTCTCAAAATAATTGTCTTTTTGTCTACTACCAGATATAAAAGCATAAATTGTTTAACGTTTACCATATTATCTATAATCAAAATTATTATTGACCAAACTTAATGAAAGCATTAATTAGATATTAAAAAGGTAAAACTATCAAGTTTAGGCTTAAAAAAACCGTATGTTTTTTATATTAGTAACCGCGTGTTGCGGTGACAAGTATCCGCACGTTGCGATGACAAATTCCTTTGAAATACAAATTTTCAACGAATAATGTTTCAATTTATTACATTTTTTTACAATAAATTTATAGATGTTAATAATTTAATGTCGCATATTTTAACTCTTTAACCTATGTTAATATTTTTCATTATACAATTGTGATACTAAATATTTTACCGTGGAATGTTTTTCGTTGTTCAATATGACTATTTAATTTACATATAATTAAACTTTATAAATATGTATTCAAAAATGCATTTTTTTATTTGTTTGTGTTATAATTAAAATAATAAATTGGTAACTTGCTTAATTTGTATCATATATTATATTAGTTGTACATTTGAGTAAGAGAGTATCTTTAATATTAATATTAATATTGATTATATGTATTGAATTGATGTGTGAGTGCATTTAATATGTTTTATATGTTGGATTATTTAAATTTTTTGAAGCATTAAATGAAAAAAATTATGATGTTTTATGCATTATGTATGTAGTATAGATTTTGAGGCGGAAAAAATATATATTCCGAAATTTATACATATATTACGAAAACGGGCGAAAACGTAAAAAAAGGACGAAACGTAAAAAAATAGACGAAACCTTAAAAAAACAGACGAAAACGTAAAAAACCAGACGGAAACGTAAAAAAACTAACGAAAACGTAAAAAAACGGACGAAAACGTAAAAAAACGTAAAAAACGGACGAAATCGTAAAAAAAGGAAGAAAACGTCTGTAAACGTACAAAACGTCAAAAAAACCATTAAATAAATAAGATTCGCCCGATAGCCCATTTATCCCATCAGTGTCCGTTTTGACCCGTGCCCGTTTTAGCCCGGTGCCCGTGCCCGCCACCCGTTTTGCCGCCTCTACATCAAAGACAATTTTGTATTCCTGGGCTCTTTGTTTTGAATGGATTACATTATTACACCTTCGTCATATATTTCAAAGGAAGGGCATGAAGTCTTGAGATCACTGCTTTTGAATGTTGTTTTTGGTTATGTTAAAACTCAGTACGATTATGCTAATTTAAGTTTTTGGACTGTTTAATATTTTGCTTTATGCTTCACTTGATCCTTCTGATAGTGGTAAAACCACTTACCATTGTTCTTAAAAGAACCATTGAAAATCGACACAATTGTAACAAGTCCATTCTATAAGCATTTCCATATGACAAGAACTGCATATACATAATACATATGAAAACGTGTGTTATGATAATATTCCTAACTAAAATCTCAAACCTCTCAAAAACAGACTCAATTATTGAGATCAAAATTATATATAAAAAAAAGTCTAATGTTGTCTCACCATTTACCGTTACAAATTTTGTTCATATTTCCTGTTATAGGTGTCGCCGTCCCATGAATTTTTGCTAACCTGCATGTATGTTGAGTTATAAGCTTATATGTCGAAGCTCTCTTCCACGGGACTATCCCAAAATCGTCATTAAATTCTTCCATCCCTTCTACTAAGAACTGCCAGGCAAACGACCCTCCGCCTGCCCCCTTTTTCTTAGCGGATTCATATATAACATCAAAGACAATTTTGTAAAATTCATCTCTTTGTGAAGGGTCGAAACCTTTATTTAGATCAGACAGTCCGAATTCAGTAAACATGACAGGTTTCTTGAGCACTTGGTCACCGTCTTCAATGTGAGAATGCATCCAATCAGCCACAAATTTTAGTTTTCCTTTAAGACTTTTCCGTTTAAACCTGCAAAAAAATATTGTTCATCAATACCACTTGTGTTCTTGGAAAATTCGGCAATTTTCATGGGCTCCACAAAAATATTGCAATTTATTTTTATAGACATAAGCTAGAATGATGTAAAATTATAAGAACGAGGATCGGAAAATAGGCAAACCATTGATCAGGGTAAATATGAACTGAGGCAAAGTCAACGGTTGGGGGAGCAGAGTTGCGAATAAAATCCACTCCCATATCAGCAGCCCAAAATTCTGGATTGTGAGTCTTTCTCTTGGGACTTTTAGGACCATAAAATCCTTCGAGACCAACAGTTAAAAGATGCTTATTGTCGATTGATTTTATGAAGGCTGACATTTCTTCTATCCAATCCTGTAGTTTATATTAGTCTTAGATACAAATCATGCCTGGAAAATTAAATTTGCTACATACAAAATAACAG
>BQNB010207606.1:0-10464 GCA_026074375.1 Tanacetum coccineum
TACGGTCAAAGTTTATGAAAAAAGAATTCAAAAAGTCAAAAATGGACACTTAATATGGGACGGAGGGAGTAATTAATTAAGGGTAAAATTGTCATTCTTCAACAAAGTAAGAAAGAGAAAGTTGTAATAATGATGTTTCCCTTAAACTGTGTGTTTTTTGTTTATGAACAATAATTTTAAGATAGAGGTAGTATTATTTTGGTGCCATCGGTATATGTTTTGATAGGCAACCCATATGAGAAATTTGGTCCTTAATGATATTTTCGTGAACGGTTGGTATCTAAACTTAGGGATAATATATGTAGCCGCCCGTTTATTAAAACTACCTTAAAGGTCACTAAATTATAAAGTATGTTTATTTTTTTCTTTTATACAAACTTCGATTAAATTAAATCCGGTAATTATACTATCTAACGTTTGTTGTAGTGTTTACCCTCACATCTTCAACAGTAACATTTTTTATTATTAAAGAATTAGTTTTTAAATCGAGTGAACAGTAACACTTAATTAATATAATACCGCTTAGTCATTTTTCTAGACACGTGCCTTTCCCACCCACAAAAACACACATAACAAAACGCATGCCACCGCCTCATTATCTCTTCATCTCTTTCGGTGCCTCATCACACACACAAAACACACACCAAAACTCCAGAACAATCGCTCATTTTTTCCATCTCACCAATCCAATTAAAGTGATACAACAATATTCATCAAACCACAAGCAGATTTACTCAATTTTCTACAAGCTGGAAAAGTCACTTCCCTACTTGAGTTGGTGTGATTCGAATGGTACAAGGTTTATACCATTTTTGAGTGTTTAATTTTTTTACTTTTTTGTGATTTTGGTGTATTGACTAAACTGATGTTTTGTTTTATCGATTTAGGGGTTTCACGAGACGCTTAACACACACGCCCTCCCAGTCTCTTCTTCCCCACCATTTCAAACCACCAAAGTTGTAAGGTAGGCACTAACTTTAATTTTTATCCAATATTAATTTATAAGCTTCTATTTTATTTTGAAAATTTTAAGGTTTTCTAATTTATATAATTATATGTAATGCAACCCTTGGTTGTCTAATATGTAAGTTTAGCTATAGAGTCATAATAAGGTGGTGTTCGTTTCGGCTTATATAGCCGGTTTATGGCTTATTTGGCTTTGAGCTTATGTTTCATAAGCTTACTTTTTGTGGCTTATTTTTGAAACTCTTCAGCTTACATAAGTTTGTTATGATTCAAGACACAAAAAATTGTTTTTTGGTTATTTTAGTTGCCTTTTATAATAAGCATTTTGAAGCAAGTTGCTTTTTTTTTAATTTAGTGCATAAGTGCTTATTTGCTTATTTACACATCTATATGATTCTTGATAAAAGGGTACCGACAAGTTAATGCTTTATGCAATTTCGTGTTGTTTTTTTTGTAAAAGAAATTGGTTGCGCACCAAATGTTTGATGAAATGTGTAAGTGAAAATTGTAGTAACTGTTTTGGTTTCTTCTTCTTTTTAGTTGGTGGAAGTATTTATAGAGGATGGAAAATAAAGAGGATTTAATAAAGAAGCAACAGATTATTGATGCTCGGGCGAGGAACATTAAAGGTAAGTGTAATTGATTGAAACTTTAGCATGGGCTCATGAACGCACACCTTTGGCCAATTTGATTCGTTGGAGAGAGAAACCGGTGGCACTTTCCATTGTACAAGCAAGATTGCTTGGATTAGCCCACATTCCTGTTGAGAATGAAGAAGAAGAGAGATCTTCTTTTGAACAGGAAAATTGGGTCACATCTTCTTCTATTTTGCCGGAATTCGTTGATTGCTCCGTACGAATTTACAATAGAAAAACTCTTGTTCGTTGTAAGATCACTGAAGGCTATTAGTACCAAGCTTCCAGCTTGCTGTGTAATTTCATAAAGAAAGGTGTGTGAACCTCAGCGAGTCCGGGTTTCATTTCAAACTAGCCTCCTGGACTGAACCTACCTTCTTAATAGGTTATAACTATCAAGAAAGTAGGAATGGCAGAGAAAGAGATGCACTTTCTTGAGTTACAGACAAGGAACTCCATTCTGTTGACTCTACCAGATAGAATAGAACCCTTATTTTTTCATAGTCTAGTCAAAAGAAGAGTTTGATCCTGGCTCAGAAGGAACGCTAGCTATATGCTTAACACATGCAAGTCGAACGTTGTTTTCGGGGAGCTGGGCAGAAGGAAAAGAGGCTCCTAGGGTTTACGAGAATCATATATAAGATCTCGTCTAAAGGCAGAGGTGAGCTTTCTCACTATACAATGTAAAAAAAGGACCAACGACGATGAAGGAGGAGTAGGAGCTAGCTTTAATTGAAGTAGGGGCGGAATCGAAGCGAAGAAATTCTGAGTTCATGCCACGACGATCTATATGGAAGGGCAGTTTTTTTTGATGCATTCCTGTTGAGAATGAAGAAGAAGAGAGATCTTCTTTTGAACAGGAAAATTGGGTCACATCTTCTTCTATTTTGCCGGAATTCGTTGATTGCTCCGTACGAATTTACAATGGAAAAACTCCTGTTCGTTGTAAGATCACTGAAGGAGGTCATCAATTTGGAGAGTTTGCTTCTACACGGAAACGAAGATCTTCGAGAACTAATATTGGACCGGGAATAAAAAAGGGAAAAAAGTCAAGTCTAAGCGCATATGGCACGAAAAGGAAATCCGATTTCGGTAAGACTTGATCTGAATCGTAGTTCAGATTCAAGTCGGTTCAGTGAGGGCGACCGCGAAAGTCACCGAAGGGGTCAGTCTTTTCCTTCACCCCATATAAAAAAAGGCGGGGAAGGGCGTTGCAGATGTCCGGGACGGACACGACTTCTTCTAACGCTAGAAGACCACTGGAAGACACCCGGGACCAGAGCATGTCGTGAAAGAAGCACACTGGGCGGGCGTGCTTCGACCGTGTCTCCGGGGCACAGTTGAATGTAGATATCATGAACGCGAGGTGCAGGATACCAGGCCGAGAAAGCCGGGCAACCACTCCCCTATGTGCCAATCGCTAGTGCAGCCAGGGCCCCGGCGCCCAGCTCCGCTGGAGAGGCCTCACCTGATCTGAGAAGTGCTAATTCGGTTCGGATAGACTTCATTCAAGAACGCCGCCGCCCCTGGAATCAATAAGAAAACAAGTGCTAAGTTTCAGATCAGTGAATAAACCGAAACGAAAGAAGAGACCTTTCTCGCTCGGCGCCTAAAGCGCACTATGCTCCGCTTCAACAAATGAGAGTTTTCGGTGGAACCGGTGAACCACGCGAGCCGGTTAAATGCGTGGGACAGAGGGCTCGTAGTACCTGCTACCGCAGCTATGCGGTGGAAGGGAAGGAGCCTAAATCGACCTTTTTTCTTTGAAAAAGAAAAAAAAGCAGTACAAGGAGATTAGACTCTCGGATGAGACTAAGTAGCTACCGACCGTTCCGACGCGCCCTTGACCTATCTTGATTAAGACCGAAACCTATCTAATCGAAAGTGGGGTCTAGTTTAAGCTGTCAAACAAATGGCCTGGAAAGAATAACCACTAGTAGGGATATAGATGGAGTCTCGCTCAGTAAAGAGAGTTGTAGATTCGTAGAACAGGAGAAGAGCCTTGACTTTCTATTATATTAGTCCAGCACGCTAGCTGCAATCTTTCTAAAGCAAGAAGGGAAGGGAGAAAGTTGACTTTGAGAAAGAAAGGCCTTCTCTTCTATTTCGATTCTAATCTTAGGAAAGGTGCGTTATCGCTTTTATTTCTCGTTAGCTAGGCTTCAATAAGGACGTTTAGGCTTTACTAATAAGATAGAAAAGAAAGGGCTTTTTCATCAGGGTGCGGAGGTTTGGAACCTTATACAAACAAAGAGCGTTTTCTTTCAAATGACAACTGCCTCTTCCTGCTGCGAGGGCCTTGCACGAAACCAAACCGCCCCCCCCCCCGCCCGCTCAAGTACCAGTTGCTTCGCAGGTAGGCCCACTTAGGTTAGAGGGGCATTGTCCCTCAGTTCTTAGCAACCCCCGGTGTGTAATCGACATGTTGTTAGCTTCAACTCGTTCGAATAAGAATTTGCAATTACCTCTGCTGTCAATTTCTTATTCATTCAGGGCGCTCGGCCGGTGCTCCTTTCTCAAACCAGAACAACTCTGAACGTTAGGGAAGATAAGGGAGGATCACCTGAGCGAACTGACCGAAGGGACTTGACTTATCCGAACCGAACGATAGCGGCTTAAAGCTAAGAGCAGCGTCGCCGCTTGATCGGCGGGGAGGAGCATCTCAAAGTATGGGGCAAAGGATCAAAGGCTTTTACTTTGTCACCCGGGATCCACCACAGGTTGGGTTTGAGAGCCGTGTGATGGGCGACTATCCAGCACGGTTCGGAGAGCACTTTTAGTCTGCGTTGGTGAATGGAAGCCCCCCTATCAAGCAAGAAAGAAGCGGCTCTTCCCACGGCGGAGTCTGCATTGACTCTATTTATTATTATGGTAAATCAGTGTATCAAGATGTCAATCTTAGATCTTATTTCGGTTCGATACGTCCACCTACTAGACTCACCTTTGGCTTTCGTCTCGGTAGGTGTATTATTCTACATTTTCCCAAAAGAACATTCATTCATTTCTTTCTTCCCCGTCGACCACGACGACAGAAACGACGCGAAAAATCCAGACCCGGAAAGGGGAAGGGCCAGTGGTGGGCATTTGGTAAAGTCGGGCCGATCGGGTGTCTTCATTCAAGCGATGGTACAGAAGAAGAACGAAACGAAGTGAGAGCCCGGGGGGCAGCGAAAAGAGTCGAGTCGATCAGGCTCGACGACCGGGAGAAGCAAAACGAAATCCGGATTTGGCCGAAAAAGAAGCAACGCTATGGATACCATGACCGATCACCATCGATAAAGAAGAATCTTTCTAAATCACTTCGGGTCAGCGGGGCCTTCAAGCATCCGAAATACGCCGGGCTTGTAAATGAAATAGCCCTCCTAAATGACGACTCCTTCAGAAAAACGAAGTTATTCAAGTTCTTTTTCTCAAAGAAGTCAAAGAAGTCCCCCTCCGACAGCCCGACGAGTCATCCACTAAAAAGGACCCTCCCTGCGGTGCGCCCTTCCTTGAATTATTCGGTCATGCAATACTTATTGAAGACAAAGAACCAAATGCATTTCGACCCCGTCGTAGTTCTCAATCATTTCGTGGAACCGGGCGTGCTTGAACCATCTACCATGGGGGGAGCTAATGCACAGGGAAGAAGCTTAGATAAGAGAATACGTTTCGCTTTTTTTGTCGAAAGCTCGACCAGCGAGAAAAAGTTTTTGGCCGAAGACAAAAAGTTGACCCACTTCATTCGCTGGTCGAATCATCCTCGCTTCGCGGGAACAACAAAAACCACCATCTCGCTCTTTCCTTTCTTCGGTGCTACCTTTTTCTTTCCAAGGGACGGGGTTGGGGTGTATAATAACCTTTTTTTTGAGTATGCCCGGGAACAACTCCTACGAAAATTCAGGAAAAAATGTTGGAACCTCATGGCTAAGGATAAGGTAATGGAATTGATAGAGAAATTCATAGACCTAGGTGGGATAGGAGAATTGATAAAGGGAATAGAGATGATGATAGAGATCATACTGAGAAACAGAAGAATTCCGTACGGGTACAACTTTTATTTGAACGAAGTGAAAAAAATGCGATCTTTGTTGTCTAATAGAACAAAGACTAATACCTTAATTGAGTCGGTCAAGATCAAATCTGTTTATCAAAGTGCTTCTCCGATTGCTCAAGATATCTCTTTTCAACCGAGGAACAAAACAAGATCATTTCGCTCCATTTTTAGTCAAATAGTGAAGGATATTCAATTAGTAATGAAAAAAGGGGTGGAGGGGATCCGTATATGTTGTTCAGGTCGATCAGAAGGTGCAGAAATAGCTAGAACTGAATGCAAAAAGTATGGAAAAACATCTAGTAATGTATTTAACCAGAAAATCGATTATGCTCCTACGGAAGTATCTACTCGTTACGGAATCTCAGGTGTCAAAGTGTGGATTTCATATAGTCAAAAAGAAAGGGGACGTGATATATCCGAAACGTACGAAATATAGTCAATATCGTAAAGGCAGATGTAGTAGGGGTTGCGGACGGTACACGACTTGGTTTTGGAAGATATGGCACTAAAAGTTGTAGAGCTGGTCGTCTTTCATATCGAGCCATTGAACAGCGCGTCGAGCTATAATTGGGCAATTCCATCGTACTATGAGCGGACAATTCCGAAGAAATGGTAAGATATGGGTAAGAGTTCTCGCAGATCTCCCTATTACCGGGAAACCTACAGAAGTCAGAATGGGAAGAGGAAAAGGAAATCCTGCGGGTTGGATTGCTCGTGTGTCCACAGGACAAATCCCATTTGAAATGGATGGTGTGAGTTTGTCAAATGCTCGACAAGCCGCTACATTAGCGGCGCATAAACTATGTGCGTCAACCAAGTTTGTTCAGTGGTCGTAACGTAATTAGTTAGTGGGGAAAAAGCGGGCCGGGATTCAAAAGAATTAGGCGAAGTGTTTGTTCCTGAACGACGGAAGTGGAAAGACACTAAGGGAGAGGGATATACTCCTTTGTTTTTGTAATCGCCGAAATTGTACGACGAACCTTCTTGTTCCAGGCGTACTACCCTGATACGTTAAGCTTTAATTATCCAGGCCCGGTTTATAAAGTGATAGTAGTCAGAATAAATAAGAAAGATAAGAGCTAAGATTCAGGAAAGGAAGCTTTATGGGAGAAAGGAGAAAAAGTATGTATTTATCTGTCCATTCCTTCCTCCAACAGATGCGGGTGAATTAGATGCCTTTATCTTATTCTTCGTTCGTCTAAATAAATAATCGATGTCCTTCGCTTCATCTGCAGTTATCGGTGTAATAAAGCAAGGGGAGAGGAGCATATAAGTCAGATTGCTTAATTAATGTATAAGACTTAAGATCAAGCTAGGAGAAGCGCTTGATTTGCGTGTTTGTTTTGTATCGTTAGAACTTATTCTGTTTCTTTTTTCTTTTGTCTGTTGGATCGATTTGTGTGTGTCTTTTTCTTGCTAGCTTCTTACTAGCATTTTTTAATAAAATTTTTAATTGCCGTTCAAAAAAAAAAAAAAGCTAGGAGAAGCGCTTTCAGGCTCGTTCGCTTAGCAAATCTCTAATTAGTCTTCTGTCTTAAAATAAGTGTTTAGTGTAACTTTTCAGAATCAAACTGGTCCACCTTAACCTTACATATCTTTGTGTGTTATATAATACTTCATGCAAAATATATGAATGAATTGGGTTTTAAGTGTATTTTTCATTTGTATAATTTTCATCAAGTATTATATAACATAAAAATATATATTTAAGGTTAAAGTTAAATCAGTTTGACTCTGAAAAATCAAACTGAACACTTATTTTAAAACGGAGGAAGTAATATTTTAAACTAAAATACATTTATTTATAGAAGATAATGCAAAAGATTAATTATTTAAATTAATTATAACTTAAACCTATTTATTTTATTCACACTCAGTTACTCCACACACCGTCACCACTATACACGACTAATCATCTATCTATATTACATTATAAAGCATTTGAGACATTCTATATTTAGAAAGTCTAAAAATTCAGACTTTCCTTCATTTTTTTTTATAGAAACATCATTTTTAACAATATCTAACAACCATGTAACAACTTTTTATTATGTGAAAAAAAAATCTCTTTGTTTTTAAATTGAAATATCTTTTTATCTATTTATTTTTATCATATTTTTAAAAAATGTGCACTCTTTAATTCAACATCCATTTTAATATATTTTTATTAATTTTTAGTTTTGTTATTTTTAATGACTCCGAAACAGCTGCTTTGCGCGGGTACCGTTCTAGTAAACATAAACTTGCGCGTCCTTTACTAGTTTCAGCAAACAATCACCGATTTTTTTCACTAATTTTTACTCACATAATCGGTTTGAGCTCAATGTAATTCGAGAGAAGCTAAGTTCAACCGTCAACAACGAATGAGCCTATCTAATACTTGGAGTTTTATTACAGGAAAAAAGACATTTCAATAGTGACGTGGTAAAAATGAATAATACAGTGTAGGGTGTGCTAGCTTGCATGTTTAAAAAAATAAAAAGGTATTTGGTTCGCAGTATATTTTAAAATTTTATGAAAGGGATTATACTTTGAATTAATTGTAATTCAAAGAGTTGAAATGTTTGCAACCGTAATATGTTAAAATTGTAACTGATATATTTTGTCATTGTGTTGGCTTTAATCTCAACGCAATTGAATTAAAAAAATAGAAAAACGTAATAATAACAATAATAATGATAAATAAATAAATAAATAATAATAATAATAACAATAATTGATAAAAATAATAATTAAATAATAGTAATAGTAATAATAATAAAATTAAACAAATAATAATAATAACTAAATAATAATAATAATAATAATAATAATAATAATAATAATAATAATAATAATGTTTAATAATAATAATAATAATAATAATGAGGGATTTTATTTTCAACACCATTTTAAGCGCGAGAACTGCGATAACCTCTTTTAAAATCAAGAAAATACATGCACACCGTCAATAATCGTAAGAATCCACCCATGTTCTTTTGTATCATCATGAACTCTTCATCTTCTTTCACAAAAACCTTACACTCGGCCGCAATACTGCCATTGCACGCCTTATAAAAACATGCATGCACACCTTCGAAGAAAAAATTTGTATTTCCAATTTCTCATCAAATTCTTTAGAACAAATATGTTTTTTTAAAACATATTTGTTCTTTTTAAAACATATGTGAAAAATACAATTATTGAAGGCGTGCATGTATGTTTTTAAAAGTTCTCGCACTTAAAATGGTGCTGAAAATAAAGTCTCACAATAATAATAATAATAATAATAATAATTTAAAGGTAAATCGCATAAAAAGATACCCATCTTAGGGTCAATGCCAATTAAAGGTACTCATCTTTTTTTTTCTTAATTTAAGGTATCGATTTTTTTTTGTTGCAACGTTAGACAATTAACAGGTTTTTCGGTTACATTTCTAACGATCGTTATTTTATTATTGAATCGTTAGTCCTTTATATGATTTTGTTAAAAAAATATTTTCTACTTATTTTTAAAACTTAATACACGTTTTATACACACATTTTTTACACGTTTTTATACAACCTTTTTTACACGTTTTTATATATAGTTTTATACATGTTTTTATACACACATTTTTATGCACGTTTTATATACACATTTCTATACACGTTTTTCTACATGCTTTTATCCACGATTTTATACATATATTTTTATACACGTTTTTACAGACACATTTTTATGCACTTTTTTTTTAAAACGTGGATAAAATTGTTTGTAAAAACGTGTATAAAAATATGTGTATAAAAACGTGTAAAAAATGTGTGTATAAAAAAGTGTAAAAATGTGTGTATAAAACGTGTATAAGTTTTAAAAATAAGTTGAAAATATTTTTTTTAACAAAAATCATATAAAGGACTAACGATGCAATAATAAAATAACGATCGTTAACCGAAAAACCTGTTAATTGTCTAACGTTGCAATAGAAAAAAGATCGATACCTTAAATTAAGAAAAAAAAAATGAGTACCTTTAATTGACATTGAACCTAAGATGGGTACCTTTTTATGCGATTTGTCCATAATTTAAAGGATAAACTTCTGAATTAGTAATTTAAAACTTTCAATTCAACTTGCTATGTAATATGAATTTCCTCCCTTGATGTAATTGTAATGTTTGAATTACAATTATAACGCAAACCAAACAGCGTACGTAATGTAATCTGAATTACAATCCATTCATTTTGCGAATCAAACAACCTACGTAATTTAATCTAAATTACAATTACGTCTGATTACAACAGATTACAACGACCAAATACCCCCTTAAGGTTTTTCGTGACATAAAAATGATCATATATAATGCCATTGTATTGCTTTTTAATGAGGCGAGCTTAAAGGAAAATGACAGGACAACACATGTAACGTAAAGCTAATGGTACACTCTTTAGCTTCCAAGCTAGGGACCAATATACTTAAATGAAGGCTCGCAATTGACTTGTAACAAATTAAATTGAAGAGCTCAACAATTTGGACTAAATAACAAGTCAAAACTGAACTCCAACACGAAAAGTTGATTTCAAGATCGTAAATTTTATACAGGAGATGCACAGCCACAAAAAATGTAGAGGTAAACTGAAGTAAACAAGTGATGTATAGCCTAAAATTTCTATTACATAAAACAGTCAGTTGAAATTGATATTAGACTTGTGGTTTGTCCGTTATAAAAGTTATCGAATTTATATTCTTAGGATTCTTGTAAAATGTCTGATATGATATATATCACGTGTATCATTTTATGTTTTCTTCTGTATAGGAGAGTCACGTTAACGTTTGGATGTTACTTCTTGTTGACGATATCAAGGTAACA
>BQNB010207607.1:0-10464 GCA_026074375.1 Tanacetum coccineum
ATATCCACTTCCTGCACAATACAAATGCAAAACAAACATATATTTGGCAGTTTTTTTTCTGTTTTTGGTCATTTAAGCTCGTTTTTAGAGGTAAAAGATATGTGTAATTAAGCACTTATCACTCAACAACACCTGTGAGGTCTTTAATGGTAAAATAGTTAGAGGTAGGGACAAGCCAGTGATCACACTTTTAGAGTACATCAAGGAGTATTGCATGAAGAGAATTGTGAATGTACAAGGTGTGATTGATAAATGTACTAGTCCTTTGACCCCTACTGCAACCAGAAATATGAAATCCATCAATAAAAAAGCTCATTTAATGAAGGTGCAATGGAATGGAGCAAATAAGTATCAAGTTTTAGGTTCACTTGGTGATCAGTGTGTTGTGGACGTAGTGAGTATGACATGTTCATGTAGAAAATAGGAATTGACAGGGATTCCTTGTAAGCATGTTGTTGCAGCTTGTTGGAATATGGCTCTGAATGACCGTGCGGCACCACCCCCAGAAACGTAGGTAAATCCTTGTTATTAGTTGAGTACATGGAAGGAAACATACTCTCACAAGATACAACCAATTTGTGGGACCAAGTACTGGGAGAAGTCCACATGTCTAACAATACTTTTGCCATCCAAGCATCATGTCACGGTAGGCCGGCCAAGGAAGAAAATAAAGAGGTCTAAACATAAGGATGAACCATTTGTGAAAGATGGTAAACTGAGCATGAAAGGAAGAACCATTACATGTTACTCCTGCAGAAACACTGGACATAATAAGGCAACATGCAAAGGACAAGGTCGAAAGGCATCAATAGGTAGTTATTTCAAATTCAAGCTATAAGTGTGTCTTTAATCTAAACATCATGGAACAACTTACAAGGATTTTTTTTAATGTAGGTGGCAACAATACAAAAGCTAGTGGTAGTGCATCTAGGCAAGTACAATAAACAGAACCTGCAGTTGGTCAAGATGGTTTAGGTGGATCAGGTGCTAGTGCTGTTATAGGTTTGTCTGTTGCTGCTGGTAAAGGTGGTGCAAGTGGTCCAGGTGTTACCAGTCAAGGTTTATCCCATAGTAGATGGACAAAGAGAATAGTACAAACAGAAAGAATTAGTCCACAAAAAAGAACTCTCACTCAACCTGCAAGTCAACCTTCTACCAGTTCTTAAGTGCCAGTGAGTGAAACAAGGAATGTAGATGGAAGAGAAATGGGTGATGGTATACCAACACAGTCAAGTGCAGCAGGTAGTGCAAGTGAATGGTCTTTTCTGTAATTCCAAAAACTAATCTATTTCAGGAGAGTGTAGGTCTATAATTCAAGTCCACATAAGTGGCAAACATCAAAGTCCACATCTGTGGCAACTGTCTAAGTCCTTTTAGAAGCAAACATAAAGTCCACTTAGGTGGCAAATGGATAATTTCACTTGTTTAGGACTGATTGAAGCTGTTTGTGACCTATTTAACTTATTCTGGAAAATACTACTCAAGTAGCATGACAGGTTATACACAGTTGGTCAATGATGTGGAAACTAGTTTTGCTTGTTTGCAAAACCATATAAGTAGCATGAGAGATTATATAAAGCTTGATGTGGAAACCAGGTTTGTTCGTTTGGTCCCTATGTAACAGTGAATGTTTTTTGTTACATGTGTTACTACGTTCCATAGTCCATTGAATTGCCAGATAAGTCAAAGTCATAATTTAGTTGCAAAAGCATGTCAGTATCACAAGAGTTTATACACACTTGGTCCTTGATGTTATAATCGGCTTTACCTGTTTGGTCCTTATTTAACAGTGATTGTTGTTTGTTACACGTGTAACTACGTTTTGTATTTCCATTGGTGGACAAAAGGGCTAGTCTATATGCGGGCTAATCTCTTGGCGAGAAAATGAAGAATTGTGGTTTTCCTTGCATGATTAGTCCCTGAGACCCAAATTACACACCATTAGACTGTCAAACCCAGATACACCATTATACCCCCAAACACAAGTATTTAAATCGATACCAGATTTACCATTCTTACACACTGTATTTCGCCCTCTGATTCTCACATAGCAATCTTAATAACTCAAAACATGTCGGTAGTAAGTGATAATGGTAACTTTCCCATGGTCGACGAAAAAGAAGTGACTTCAAAGAAATTAGCACCGATGGCTGAAGAAATGATAATGTTAATTGAGGTTCTTAAAAGAAACTGTATTTCGCCCTCTGATTCTCACCACCAGTCGTAATAACTAAAACCATGTCGGCAATAATTAATAACCGTAATTTTATGATGGTCAACAAAGAAGACTTGACTTTTAAGAAAATTTCACCTATGGCTAAAGAAATCCTGGAAATATTATGCGTTTGTGTTGCCAAAAAAATAAAGGTGAGTGACTTCATTTGGTACAATGATGAAATAAGAGAATAGGTAGAAAAGCTTGCTGATGGTTTGAGAACAACAGTTTCCTATTTTGTCAAAAACGTTGTGAAAAATTATGCATATGATGAATGATGTTGGTGTTTGTTTTGTAAGTTGTTGTTTTATCTGTAAGTTATGTTTGCATTTGAAGTTATATGTTTAACTTTTAGTAGACCTGTAGATCTTGTTATGTCATGTGTATCTAGATGATGAATGATGTCCGTGTTTGTTTTCTTAGTTGTTTTTTGTTTAGTAAGTTTTGTTTGTTTTTTATGTTGGTGTTTGTTTTCTTATACCACAATTCCAAGAAAGATATTTAAGTTAGTAAGACATGCCAAAGTGAACAAATACTCTTTGAAACATTCAGAACTGAGCATAGAAACTATGTAGACCCACCATCCTTATGGAATACTTTGACTAAATTTTTCTTTGTAATGTTAAGATAATGATGAGTTGATTGCTTAGGAGAAAAGACGAAAACATTATAAAGTATCAAAGCCGCTCCTATGGTAATCGCCTTTGCAAACCTCTCCTCTGTAAGCACTTTGTAATGAATAGTACCGAAGATTGTACCAGAAAGGTCTTTGAGTGTTACTGTGAGATCGCCCAATGCATTCGGAGTACAAGACTTGATAACTGCAACAATTTGTTTAAGTTTCCCATTTTTGAGAAATTTCTTAACATCTCCAAAACAGCCCGTCACGATCCCTCCATCTACATTCACATAGTCAATCGTGCTAAGCCATGGTGCACGCGTAAAATCGTCATCCTCACCCACATCCTCAATAACTTTTCTAATATACTCTTGTGTAGACATTACGGGTTCCTCCCCACCTTCCCGTGTATCAACTAATTTACGGAGCTTGGCTGTTTGAACAATACCAGCAGGGCCTGGTATTATCCTAATGGGCTTCACAACACAAATATCAACTTGATTGTTTTGAGATGAAAATAGGGTTTGGGTGGTGGTAATCTCAAGGACTATGTGAGTGTTGTTGGTGGGACGGATGACAGGGGTTAGTAGAAGACCGGAATCGTCTATATCAAGGCCTTCTTCCCATTCCTGATTTGGTGATGAATTCATGTTTTAGTGGATGACTGCGATACAACTTTACTTTGTCAATATATTACACTAGTCTTAAATAGGGTGTAATGTAAACTATGTTTGACTTTTTTGCACACATATTCACTTGTACTGTTCAATAAATTGAATAGGTTTATCTATGAAATTGATCCCTGACGTTTAAGGTTTTCAACTGCACTAGTACACCTTCTATATTTAGCCCTTTCTTATTTACCCGCCCTTTCTACAGCCGTTCACATAAATAGAAAAAAACCTAAGACTAAATCACATGCCATTTTCATCTAAATATTTACACTTTCACTTGGTTTTTAGATGATTGTAAAAAAACTAATGATAGTGATGTGTCGTTGTGTGGTTGTAATTTATGTTTCGGGTTTTAAATTTATATTTTGCCGACTTAACCAAAAACAACACTTTAACGGGCAGTATACCCGGTCAGATGGGAGTTTCATGGTAGGTAGGGCGTCGATCACTAAGAGCGAGAAACAATCTTTTAATTTATTAATACTTTGGTTATCTAAACTAAGTTAATTCTATTCTATGTTAAACCTATGATAAACCTATGTTAATCCTAAATCTAATGGATAAGGGGGTTTTCATCTTGAGAGACTGGCATGAGTTTTGGGGTGACTAAAATCAATTTAAGACACTAAAACACACGCGAGCAAATTTACAGAAGATAAAAGAGCGGTCTAGCCAAATATAAGAAAATTATATTGACCTTTATTAATCTAATTAGAACGTTGGTTTGTTTATTTAGTGCAATGAGTACTTATCTCGAGGCAGCATATCATTCTTAAGACTTAGGCGGTACTTCTTCCTAAGACCTAGATACGAAGAATTCAGTCATAATTAAACTTATCCGCATAAAGCATCCTTATTTTCTGATTATAATCTATCTTAGGGATTAAAGCAATGGTGATCTTGTTAAACCCTAGCTCACAGAGACTTTACCCACTTACTGCTTAAAGGCAATTCATATACTAGTAGTCCACTAACCAAGTCTTTACCAATTAATTGAGAATGTACTCGCTGATCCCAAGGGTTACCTGCCGGTCCAACTAAGCTCACAATCTAAAGGAAAAGATAGGTTATTATTAGTGATCCTATTGGTCTAGATGTATAAATCACTATATGGAGAGCCATCCTGGCATCTAGATTACTTGGTCCGTATCACTAGATCCAGTTGAATGATAGGTCGCATAGAAAAGGACGTAAACAAGTATAAACTAATAAACATAAACAAGCAATCAACGATAAATTAAGCAATCGAGATAAACAAAACCAAACATTCAAATCTTCATAATAATGGCTAGTACCCGAAGGTATTAGCCTTCAAACGTCATAATCAATACAAGAGTAATAATGTAGCCAAGGTAAATTAACCGAGTTAATGAATGATACCAAAAACTGAACGATTACAAGAGTATACGAGATTACAAGTTGTTTCTTATGGAATTAATTGTTATGCCTGACCTCTTTTGCTCTTCTTCTCTTCTGAAAATCAACTTTTTTGGTTTAGGTATCAAAAATATGATTTAGCACACTCAGTTTTTAGGTTTTCTATTTATAAGGTTTGGAATTTGGTAGATACGACATATTTACTGAGGTCAATACATCGTATCAAGGGTTTCTTAAAGTAGGGACCACGTTTGATATCTTCTAGAATATCTTATTACTATATCTTGAATACGGCGTATAGGCTTCTCTGGATACAGTGTATTGATCCTTGTTCCTTTGTGGTCTTTAGTGAAGTGCAGGCATAGATACGCCGTATCTTCCTTGATGGATACGGCGTATAGGATGTCAGAACAGTAATCTTCAAATGTATTAATTTAAGCTCCAGAATTCATGCTTTTTAGGTAATCTTCACCAAGTACTCCATAACTACTGCAATTCTCATATACAAACGATTAACTAACAGTTCTTTGCAATAATTATATAAAATAGGTTATTTACATGGGATAAATGATGCTATCAAAGTAATGTTATTTGATGTCATCAAATATCCCCCTACTTGAATCCTACTTGTCCTCAAGTAGCCTTTAAAATTTATGAAAATGTATCCCTAATGATTTTTTCATTTAAGCACTTATTTGATCTATTAAAAGTACACAATCAAACACCTCACGAAATAGGTAGATGAAAACACTCAAATCATTCAACTAATCTATGTGGTAACATGTAACTAATTCGCTCAATTGCTCGGTCATGACGAGTATTCTATCATAGGCTTAGCAAGGATACACATCTCCACCACTAGAGCTAAGGAGTAACAAGTTTATAAAGGTAAAATGGGATTTTATTATAAGGTTTAAGGTTGATCATTCTAACAATCTTTTACCAAAAGTACCACACCAACAAGGCAGCTGAATCACACATACATGGCAGTAACGACGGAATAGACATGTGTGTTCGATCACATCCTCATTCGAGTTTAACTAAGGGTTAGGATAAAGAATGATATAGGGTACGAATCTTCTAACTTTCACCAAAAGAAATAAACAAACAAGGCAGCTGAAGCCGTAACGACGGAATAGACATGCATGACTCAATCACATCCTCATTCGAGTAAAACCCAAGGTTAATGATTAAGAAAAGGAAATAAATTGTTGGTAAAATAAAAATTACAAAACAAATAAACAAAGTCCAAACAGATAAGGTACAAGTTGCCAGACACTTTTTTCCGACCGTTACCATGAAAAAGACACAACTATATACAAAAACATCTTGATCATAGATCAAAACAACAACCTAAGTTGGCTTTCCCATAACGGTCAACTCCCAATCATCCCATACTTTACATACTTTTACAAGACAAGTGGCGATATCTACCACTTTATACAAAACTTTACATCGTTGACTTATAAGACGTATCAACGAATAATCGATCCTTCATATAATTCCTTCGGTGTATGTTTTTGCGAAACGATTATCTTCAAACTTTCCTCCTCTTTTTTGTTGCGATTTTTCTAATGTTTTCTAATTTTTTTAGCTATACTAACTACGAAACTTGGTGTAATTTCACCATCTTCACGATCATAATAATTCTGGATAATTCCTTCGATAATTCTTCATTCTTCGAACATACCAATAATTGTGATGGTAGTAAAAATACATGAGTTTTGACTACTTTATACATTCGCATTTGTAATGTGCAAATTTCTTCCCAACCATACCAAATATAGAAAATGACACAAGACTCGAGAAATACATACTTTACACTTTAAATAACTAGCAACTGATAAATGGACTTAATCTAACAGGGTAGGCTAAGGTGTAAAGGTGTAATGAAACAAACAGTTGGTTTTATTCCTAAAGGATTGGCTCTACAGGTTTTTCTATGGGTATCATACTCTTAAAATAAGAATAAACAAAGGGTTTATACGGGATTTAACTAACCAGTGTAGTCCTAGAAATTTACCAATTAAACAAGTCACTCCATCTAAATCCATAGTACTCATCATTGTGATCTTGAATAGATGTACCAAGCCAAGTTCTAAAGTCTACAACATCACAGGCACACTCATATTTTTCTAGAATTTGGGTAAACATTTGGAAACGGATATGGTTAAATCCTCACAATATCTAATAAGGGTTATTGTGTGCGGGTTATGTAACTAGTAATTTCACAAAAGTATGCTTGAATTTTTTTTTTAATTTAAGCATTTTAATGCGAAAAATAGGACAAGTATGTATTCTAATTCCCATATCCCCACTTGAATTATACAACGTCCGCGTTATATAGATAAAACATTAAAAACAGGAATTAAAAGAATTAGAATGAGAAACTCCCATGATATTTTGCTCGGTAGATTCTCCAAGTTGAGTTTATGAGCAAAATTGTGTGTTGTAAATGCGTCTGAATACTAGCATGACTACAACACACACAGAATTCCAGATGATTGATACTTCACCAACTTTGTCGATTTCTTTGCAGCGAGGTCATGTGCAAAATGTAGGAAAAACATGCAAAAATCCTATCTCAGTACCTACGGTTAATTATAAATAATACTCAACAAACAGTACAGGAAACCAATATGCTGTATCCATAAACTGGAATACGCCATATTGAGAAACCTATAAAAAGTATCTAAATACGGGTCAGTCTGCCAAATACGCCATATCATGTACATGAATACGCCGTATAGACAGAACTGACAATAATGTTTAATGTACATAAAAATAAAGGACTAATAACGTCTAGACATTCAATACGCCATATGGTATGGAGCAGATACGCCGTATTGATGTCTGGGAAGACAGACTCGATAGAAAAATAAATAACAATTCGGGTTGTCTCCCGAGAAGCACTTTTGTTTTAGCTAGTCTTTCAGTTAGACTTTTTCCTTCCAGCTTCCTTCACTCTTCCTTTGCCTTTGTCACGAGCCATCCCTCGTCCATAATGCGAAAAAGTTCTTGATAAGCTTGACATGCATCAACGTTGGTTCTTGAGTAGTCAGAGTGCTCACGTTATTTAATGGAAACATACTCATCATCAACATCGAATGAGTATTTCATCATCTCGAATCTTCTAATTTTGCAGATTGATGGATCATGATGTTCCTTCATATTGACTTGAATATTACCGGCGTTGTTCGATTCATAATTCCTACCAAAGATACGGTTAATATCAAGATAAGGGTCATAATCCTTTTTAGGTTTGGCGTTTGCATACGGTCCCTGGCCGTGATTTTCCCATCGAGCGAATGGGGCATTTTCATAAGCATTTACCTTCCACCAACATTCTTCTAGTTTTACTAATACATCATAATCTAGCTCATGGAAGTTCTCAAAACTACTTTTCAACCATGCACAAAATTTCATTACTCCGGGAGTTGCATCCCCCAATGATTCTTAAAATCTGGCCTTATGCATTAAAGCTTCTTCTTCCAGCTTTCCATCAATCAACTCGTCATACCATTTGTGATCCTTAAAATAAGTCATACATCCGACTCGAACCATCCCCGGTAGTTCTCCACCATTACAGAACCCATCAATATCTAAACTACACGTGGGCCATTTAGTCTTTCCATTCTTAAAACGATATTGTTCGCATATATGATAACACAGTTGATATGGTACCTCGTTATCTAACCATGGTTCCTCAAGATCTACTGTCATATTATTATTCAACTCATACTCCTCGTAAGTCTTGATTTCTTGGATATCGAAAGTAAACAAATCTGTGTCGATTTTAAAGAGATAGTTGAATTCATTGAATGCTTTACACAAGGGTGTCTTGAAGTCAAATAAGTTATCTTCAATCTTGAAGATTTCAGCAATATCGTCGGGGTCATTATCATCATCGGCTTCCATCTCTTCATTGTTATCAGAAAGTTGGTAGAATTTTTGTACGAACTTTTCTACCAAATTTTCCCGAGTAGTAACTGAGCAAATACAATCTTTTTTAAACCATTCACTTGCGGCACATGCGAGTGAGATAGGGAAGATGCTAAGCCTAAATCGATCCTGAATTAGCCCTTTTATTTTGAGTGGCCCAACTACTTCGAGAAAATTATCGATGTGTTTAAACGCATTTTCTCCAATTATCCCATTGAAAGTATTATCCCGTATTTTCACCAAAAATATTCCTTGTATTTCAAGAAAACTCTTCTCCACCATCCTTCATTCGCTATCATTAGAGAGGAAGTTCTTTCGGGTAACAGAAACATATTCATTTGGTTCCGCCATCGTGATTTCTTTCTTCGTCAAACGGTTTCTTAAGAATAAGAATAAACAGTGATTAGGATGTGCCCTCAAGGAAGAGAACACAGAAAAATGAATTCGAATATGAAAAATCACGATTGTTACTGTATCAGATGTTCAATACACAATATTCAATAGATTTGAATACGTCGTATTAATCTTTTGAATGGATACGTTGTATTGGACAAGAAGGTTGGATACGCCGTATCCAATGGAAGTGGATATGCCGTATCAGGTAATCGACCAGAACAATGTATTAGAAAACAATAAAACACACAAACAACTAAACTAATAAACAATTAAACAAACAAATATGCAAGCAAATATACATAATTATACATTAATCTAAATCACACTAATCCTAAGGGTTAGAGTATTCTAAAAAACCAAAATATCAAATAAAAATTAAGATTAAATTTTCACTCCCCGGCAACGGCGCCAAAAACTTGATGTGTTGTTGTGTGGTTGTAATTTATGTTTAAATTTTTAAATTTATATTTTGCTGACTTAACCAAAAACAACACTTTACCGGGCAGTGTACCCGATCACATGGGAGTTTCGTAGTAAGTAGGATGTCGATCACTAAGAGCGAGAAACAATCTTTCAATTTATTAATATTTTGGCTATCTAAACTAAGTTAATTCTATTCTATGTTAAACCTATGCTAAACCTATTTTAATCCTAAATCTAATGGATAAGGGAGGTTTCAGCCTGAGAAACTGGCACGGGTTTTGTGGTGACTAAAATCAATTTAAGATACTAAAATACATGCAAGCAAATTTACAGAAGATAAAAGATCGGTCTAGCCAAATTTAAGAAATCTGTATTAACCATTATTAATCCAATTAGAACGCTGGTTTGTTGATTTAGTGCAATGAGTACTTATCTCGAGGTGGCATATCATTCTTAAGACTTAGGCGGTACTTCTTCCTAAGACCTAGATACGAAGAATTATGTAACAATTAAACGTATCCGCATAAAGCATCCTTATTTGCTGATTATAATCTATCTTTAGGATTAAAGCAATGGTGATCTTGTTAAACCCTAGCTCAAAGAGACTTTACTTACTTACTGCTTAAAGGAAATTCATACACTAGTAGTCCACTAACCAAGTCTTTACCAATTAATTGAGAACATACTCGTTGATCCCAAGGGTCACCAGCCAGTCCAAAGGCAAAGATAGGTTATTATTCGTGATCCTATTGGTCTAGATGTATAAATCACTATATGGAGAGCCATCCTTGCATCTAGATTACTTGGTCCGTATCACT
>BQNB010207610.1:0-10464 GCA_026074375.1 Tanacetum coccineum
GCCCATTTCGGCTTTGATTATCATTGGTCCATCCGTTCCGTCTTCTTTCCCCAAAGGCGGAAAGGAAATCGCTATCTCCGGAGAGAAGCTTTAGGTAATCCTGGGCTTGGCCACTCTTTCCCATGGTTGAATCATCAGTATAGCCAAAGGTTTATCCTTTCCGGATGCTTCCTCTTTTTTCGGTGCTTTCGGCTTGTCGTTCTGTTTTAATTCTCTGATGAATTGCGACAACTTTCCGGACTTGATCATTTTGTCTATTTGCTTCCTTAGCTACATGCATTCGTCTGTGCTGTGTCCTGTATTTGAATGAAATTCATAGTATTTATTCGGATCCCTTTTCTCCGCAGGAGTTACCATTGGGGTGGGGCTTTGAACTTTCCTTTTTCCAGAGCAAAAATTTCTTTTGGCGTTTTGGTGAGGAGTGAGAATCTATCTGGCTTACGATCCGGTCTTTGTTTGTTTTTGAAGCCTTTCTTGAAATTCGGTTTGTCCCCCCCCCCCTCTGATTGTTTCCATGATGAGGATGCTTTTCTCCGGCCGTGACTGAATGCAGCAACTTCCCCTTGTAAGAAAGACGTAGTCATTCTATACATTTCATCCATAGACCTCGGAATTCTTTCATATAGACGCTTGATTAACCCAGGGTGGGTTATTCCGTGCATAAACCCGGAGATTCTCATGCATTCCGGAGCTCCTTCTACGTCCAGGACTTCTGCCTTGTATCTTTCCATGAAGTCTTCTGTAGATTCTCCATCTCTTTGCTTGATGTGATGTATCTCCACCGGATCCTTGATGTGCTTTAAAAGAAGATGGAAACCTAAGGGACTAAATCTGCTAAGTTTCTAACTTAGAAGGATAAAAGGGGCGGCGAGTTGCCATTTGGTCAAATCCTTCGAAAAACAGTCAAAGATAAAACACACACACACACACACTCGTAACTCGCCGCCAAGAACGAAGCATCAAATCGCCGATTTTCAGTGTTTCTTGCAAAGGTAATCATCGATCCTTAATCTATATCATGTATTTTGTGCGTATATCAAGAGAATCGAATGAAAACACATTAAAAAGCATAGAAAAATAGATCTAGGGTCGTTTTAAGATGAGTACACCAATGAAGTGTTGTAGGGTGTGATCTAGTTGCTGGGAAGTGTTCATAAGATTTATATTAATGAGTTTTGATGTGTCGTTTTCTATCTAAAACATTAGTGAATGAGTTGCCCTTGATTCTTACCGGCGGGTTGTAGTGTAAAAAGTAGATATATGTGTGTTTGATGTAAAGAATGGTAGCAATGTATATCTATAGCATAGGAATGCCTTAGGATGTGATTAGTATTGAAATAAGAGGTGCGGGGTTTGAATCTTAAGAAACCGGCCCGAATGGCGAGTTGCGTGTATTTCTTAACGGCGAGTTGGTTATTTTATTATTTATTAATAAATTACTCAACCCGTTGGTTCATACGGTGGGTTGATTCATTGCGAGTTGGCCAACAGCGGGTTGCTTAAACGGCGGGTTGACTCATAGCGAGTTGCCTAACGGCGGGTTGACAACAGCGAGTTGCCTAAACGGCGGGTTGACAAACCAGCGGATTGACAACAGCGAGTTGCCTTAACGGCGGGTTGACAAACCAGCGGATTGTTCAACAGCGAGTTGCCTAAACGGCGGGTTGACAAACCAGCGGATTGACAACAGCGAGTTGCCTTAACGGCGGGTTGACAAACCAGCGGATTGATCAACAGCGAGTTGCCTAAACAGCGGGTTGACTAACGGCGGGTTGCCTAACAGCGGGTTGCCTAACAGCGGGTTGCCTAACAGCGGGTTGCCTAACAGCGGGTTGCCTTATGGCGGGTTGTCTAACAGCGGGTTGTCTAAACAGCGAGTTGCCATAATTTTTCTATTATTTTAATCCAACAGGTAAACCGCCGTCTCTCGGCGGTTTGGTCGAATATTTTTATTCATTAAAATATTCAACCCGCTCCTTTTCGCGGCGGTTTGCTCAATTCTCCTAACGGTGAGTTGGCATTCTGCCTGGCGGCGGTTTGGGCTAAATTTCATATTTTGACCCATTTGAGCCCAATAATCTATCAAGGCCCATTCGAATGACCCAGTTGCCTTTCTAAACCCCATCCGGGCTTAGTTAACAAGTAATTGATCCTGTTGGATAATTAGTAGATTTTAATCAAACCAGAGTTACAACTGTTTTAATCAATCGCGCAGTTACATGACTTTTATCAATGCTAACGTTCTCTCTAACTTCGTTTCTCTGCAATGTTTGTCTTCTTTGTTAAATGCTCTTTTGCAGAATACGATGGCAGAACAAAATGTTCCCGCTCAACCTCCTACAAGAACAGATGAGCAGATTGTACCTCGCTCTCAGTGGTTAACAATCGGGAAAAGCAACCTACTTTTCAATGCACAAAAGATTCAAAAGAACCCCATCTTTCAGATATCAGTGGACATCCTGAGTAATACCAACTTCTTCCAAGCATTCACTGCCTCAGCAAATGTTCCTGCTATCTACCTGCAACAGTTCTGGAAAACAATGTCATATAACGAGAAGACTGGGGTTTATAGTTGTCAAGTTGATGAACAATGGTTCGATCTAAGTGCTGATCTTCTCAGAAAGGCATTAGCGATTACTCCTGTCAACCCAACTCACCCATTTGAGTTACCTCCGTCTGGTGACACGGTGATTGATTTTGTTAATGAGCTGGGATATCCTGAACCTGTAGAAATTGTCTCCAGTATACGGACGAATTATGTGTATCAACCTTGGAGGGCAATTCTATCCTTGCTCAACCAGTGCTTGACAGGAAAGACTTCTGGCAGTGACAAACCCAGACACCCAGTTCTGCAAATGCTGTGGGGAATCGTCACTCAAACTAATGTTGATCATGCAGAGCTGATATGGGAAGAGTTTACTCAAGGGATCCAGACATTTTTCTCACACAAAGCAAGCCACAAAGCCAGTCTGAAGAACCCAAAGAAGAAAGTAACTCCTCTCCTCATCCCTTATGGACGGTTTTCCAAAGTGATAATCTACTACTTGGCAAGTAATAACAACATCCATCGACGTCCTGATTCTGCTGTTCATCACACTGGAGATGATTATTTAGGATTATCTCAGTTTGTCCCTAAAGGTGAGAAGTTAGAAGTGTTTGGGAATGGCAATTCCGATCCCTGTAAACTGAAGCCATTCACAATCCTTTATCTATCCCAAGTAAAAAACCTTGAAATTGGTTGCTGAGAATACAAAGAAAACACCCCTCAAGGATTTGCAAGAGTGGCAAACACCTGCAGCACCACAACCACCACACCAGTCAAACAAACCAAGCCAGCTCCTCCTCCGACAAAGAAACCTTCCAAGCGTAAGCTTCCACAGAAAGTTAGAAAGGGAAAGCCCACTTTCCAACTTGTTGATGAAGATGATGAAGCTCAACAAGAATCTTTTCCTCACGAAGAAGGTAATGATCCTGATCTCGAACTAGCTAAGAAGTTGAGTTTGGAAACACCTCAAGAAAAGGGAGAAGGAGAAGGTGATGATGCTGACCTGGAACGAGCCATTAAGCTTAGCTTAGATCCGGCCTTTCTGCCACAAGGTCGGGCACCTGTTGGAGGAGTAACGATCAGGGACCCAGTATCAGAAACAACTTCCAAACTGCATGAAGTAGTAGGCAAGGGAAAGGCCGTTGTAACTGAAGAACAAGTAGCTCATTCCCTGATCGATCTGTCAAAGAAGAAAAGAACTACTGATCAGTTTATCCTTGTTAGGCGTGATCAAACTCCTCCTGATTCGACAACTGGACCCTCTTCTCAACCCGATGATGACACATCAGAGAAAGTGATCCATGAATCTTCATCAACGTCTGATTCAGAAAGAACTGAAAGTGAAACAGAAGCCGCTGCTCCTAAAGGTGACAAAGATCAAGATGAAGTAGACACGTCTACAGTAACATCAGGAGTAAGCATTCCTGTCTCAGACCCTGAAAAAGCACATGAGGCTCTGGCTGGACCAGACCCTGAGCCCATGAAAGAAGACCAGACTGGATCAGACTCTGGAAAATTACATGTGTCTCTTGCTGGACCAAACCCTGAGCACATGGATGATGAATTCCTCGCCACAGCCTACCCAAAGGTTCATGAAAACCTGAAGCTCATAACAGAATAACAGACGAACGTGTCATCGATGATAAACCAGAAAGTCATTCTGGTTCTATGTCTTCCATGAAAAATCCTCGATGACACTTTTAACTTGGGGATCAATTTCTTCATGACAAACCACCCGATAGAGATCAGTATGAAATCTAAAGTTAGAGAGAAGTCAGTGATTCAACCATACCTGATTCAAGTCATCAGACAGTAACTTCAAAACTCCCTCACAGTGATTTCTCCCTTCACGAGGTCCTCATCTTCTAAGCCGTCATTACTGGGTCACTCCTCCACCAATCAACACTGAGCAACAACAAACACCACAACTCTCCCTGAAATCACTCCATTCATCGCCCTTCAGTTAAGAGTGGCAAGATTAAGAGCAAGAGATGTCTGAGAGAAGAAGACTTGATCACTCTCTGATGTTTTGGCTTCAATAAGATCCCAAGTTTTCCTACTGCTATTGATAAATATCTAGAACAAAACTTAATTATGCTCTCCTTAATGTTCTTGAAACACACACTGCAGATTTAAATCGAGAAATAGCTCGTGCTGCCGTCTCAGAGTCCTAACGCAAGAATCGAAGAATCTGAAAATAGACGAAGGAGATTATCAAGAGCCGATAAAGGAACAATGGTTAGGAGAAACAAGATTGCAACTTACTCCATCAGGATCATCTAGTAAAGTTGATCTTGAAGAATTTGATCTAAAGATGCTCCTCTTCATCACATGAATAATCAGAAGTCTGCCAATAGAAATACTACCAACTACCATCTATTACAATGCTCTTAATGGAAGCATTTGATACATATAAGATTCCATGGAAAATAGAAGTTTCATACAATGTTAAAAGACCAAAATAGAAAGCATGATAGGAGATGATGAAGAAGGCCCTTCAGCATGGATAAAACCATGGTTAGGTCAACAAAGAGAAGAATATCGGATTCTGCCGCTTTGGGGTCAGCTCAACCTCCTCCGAAAGATGATGACCAAAGTTCAAAGAAACCAAGTATACTTGTGCAAACTGCTACCAACAACATCCATCTTCTCACCTCCGAACCGGATTGGTAGGATGCACTGACACAAGAGATGCAGGTGCTGACTATTCAATGCACAGACAGATCCCATAATCGAACATTCTTAACAATCTTCAGATGACATCCCAATTGAATGATTGAAAGGAATACTCAGATATGGAGGACACAGACATAACGCTCACATTCCCAAGTTGTCGACCACTTACGGTGTTTAAGCCTGATTCCATAAAGCGAGAGACGCTCTACACCTGAACCAGAATGGACCATTCCCCCCGAATTATTTCCCGACCCATAGGAAAACAACCTTGCAAAATACATACACCACAACTTAAAAAGTTCCTGATTAGAACAAGCTTCAAAGGAAGACGTATGATATTGGGTCATTCATCAAATGGTTCTGCAGACGAACAGGAAAGAAGAAGCTCTGCAAAGCTGATTTAGAAGGTCCAGCTTTCAACCTTGTTAAAGTCTTTCACAAGAACAGTGTCTTTCTTCAATATCAGATGGATGAATGCCATAAGCTGCTGAACAAATGAAAGATTGATATTGAGTAATCTTGAGGTCCCCATCAAATTCTGAGAAATCTATAAAACCACTGCCCTTAATAGGAGGACCACCAGGTCAGGTAACTATACAACCATAATTCTACTTCACGCAAGGGATACGGATTATCTTCTGTACAAGTGGGACAAAGAGCGAAGAATTGCCTCAACCATATCCCAGCTCAAAGCCGCTCATTTTGTTTATTTTTTTTTGATACCTAGAACTTCGGCCTTGAAGAATTAGTTGTCCATCGATTGTGGGTTGAGAGTGAACTCGAATATGACATCAGTGCTGTCTATGGCATCACTCACTGGTGGTTTATTTGTAAGTAATACTATAGCCAACAAACACAGTAGAGTCCTCTGGATTCGTTAATCAGTCAGAACGCAGATGCAATTCCATTGTGATCAGTTGTCAAAGTGTTTGAAAAAGTATTGAATACAACTACCTAAGAGAGAAAATTCTCCGCCGAGCTGATTACCAAGAATACAAATCTGCTGAAAAGGAATATTCAAAAATCTCAGCTAAAATGATTTTTGAAGGATCGTGTTCCTTCCTCAATATTCAAGAAAGAGTCTCAACCATACTGCCCCAACAGACAAGATTAGTCTTCACACTACAGTTCAACAGTGGATAAGAAACCTGGTGATCAGAAACGTGTGGGAGACAAGCTCGATGATTGAAGGTTATCAAACAAAGATCAACATGAACGTCCCTAATTGGGATGCAGCCGACGTATACTTTCCCAAAGAAGACGTATACGGATGCGTCCCAAAGCCAAGAGCCAGTTTGACTACATATACAGAAATGATTCAAAGAAATCTGATGAGCTGGAATGAGCTTCACAATTTTAGGTGATGGGTAAACGAATGACAAGATCATGGAAAGCTGGACCAAATGGTTAAAGACCTTTCATCTGTTTGAGTATAATAAGGGCGATTGAGACTAGGAAGTGGTCAGAGGATGACAAGAGAAGAAGCAAAGATTTCCAGTCACAGCAACGAGACAAGACTACATATAACAAGAAGGGATCAATCGAGAGTCTAGAAAGCTTGTTGAGGATAGAATAAGAGATATTGAGCACATGCAGATCACCATGAAAAAGGTTACTACATCGTCATTAACAATCAAAAGGTCAAACTTATGTTCTTATTGTGAATAATATACCTTGTTCATTATAGCTAGTTTAATCTCATGAAGGGTAAGTGTAAGAAGTAAGTTATATCCCCTCAACGATTGGAGGGGGAGCATTATATGTCTCTTACACTACATGCGAATTAAGGCCACACTTGTCTCCCAAATTTTATAACATATTTAAAATCAAGTGATATCCAAAATTCAAAGGTTTAAAATTTTTTGATAAGGGGAGAAAATGTGATAAAATATGAGTATAATACAGAACAGTGATTATTAGGGACTTATATACTCCGCCCAAACGAGCTAAACAATTTCGAAATACCGGAATCACATTTTAGGGGATCGTTTCTGAAAATGTCACAAACAATCGAGGTACAAAACGCTTTGATATTTAATCATAAGTACCTTAATGTGAATTTTTCAATTGTTAAATGAAAAGGAGAACTGTACCAAAAGACCGACCATGCATTTTAACTTATAATTAGGAGTTATAAGGTTTGGATAAATAAAGGTACGAATTCCTAATTATTCAGGCCATAACCTTAGGGATCTACCCCATGGACAATCCACTAGTTAGTGTAGAAGTCCTTAGGTATGACATGGAAAAGGAGTAAAAGTAAGAATAAGGGAAAAGTGCCGACTGAGATGGAGCTAGTACTGGAATAAACCCAACAAGGTTCTAGTCATGAAGTCTCGGTAAGCACTGAAGGGGTTGAAGAATTAAAAAGAATTGTAAAGATAAATGGTGTAAAGAAAGAAGCCCTCCATACACTTAGGCAGAAACCGGGTCAATACATATGCTGCCAGAATCACTAAGATGATTGCTGACATTGAAGATCGACATCATGGACCCAGTGATGCAATGCACAACCCTCCCTAGCCACTCAGAATCTTTCAAAAGATTTCTGTTTCATTTCTCACGGAGACTAAACACGTTATCTATTGACTTTCTCACTCCGGTATAGTTGATATGTAACAGGTGGCAGTTCTCTCTAGCCTCCCGATTTACTAGAACCAAAATCGCACTATTGATCTAGAGCCAAGAGATCGTCAATTAATCACATTAGGACCCATTCCAATTCGTCTTGTCTTTCACACACTGTGGAAACAAGTCTATCCGAAGAGTCCTACGCATTATCCTTGTGATATTGCCAGAACATCCAAGTGAAACGAAGGTTTTTCACAATGAAGATGGAAATCCTGGCTATGAGCCGAACCATCAAACAAGCTCTAGGTAGGTGACTTGTGCGATTCTATAAGAATCAATCTTGTGACAACTGGAAAGAAACGATGGTGCGATTCTGTGTGAATCAATCTTGTTCCAGTATAAGAATTGACGTTATATCATTATACAACAATCAAAACTCTCCGAAGTGTGTACAAAATTCTATCATAATAAACAACATAGTCTGTCTTTTCAAATCAATTTGCTTCTCTTTATTAATAACTTTTTCATTACAGTATATCTTAAAGATGGAGGATGAGATGGAAATTCCCAGTTCCTGAGATGTCAAGTAAATAACCGAATGCCAAGACACGACCTACACTTGTTATGATGTTATGAAAGACCTCATAAAGGTGTCAAAGCTTCCGCAAACTCTGATGTCATGTATTTCTTCACAAGTGCACAAGATGGCGATCCATCACAAGATGATGTAAGATTATGTTTGGGCGATGATCTCAAGAAAGCTCAAGATCACAGTCAAAGACAAGCGTAAGATGAATCAAAAGATTACTATCCCAAATGTACAAGATATCAAATGTCTACGAGCTAAAGACTGAAGTGATTAAAGTTTGGTATTTTCAGGGGTGACCTCCTTTAGGGGGAGATTGTTAGATATTAGAAAAAGACTCGGTCACCCCTTGTATTTTACTGTTTATTATAGCTCGTAGTTTAATAGTTAATAGTACGTTTTTCGGTTTTAAGTCGGGTACGAATACCCGGTATATTGTAAGTACTATATATAGCCTCTTCCAACTTTGGAAGAGGTAAGCTAGTCATTATTTTACTTTCATAGAAAAACACTTTCTCTCTCTAGATATTCTCTCTCAAGTGTTTCTCTCTCTAGAAACTAGCCAAATCCAAGAATCGACCCCGTGTTATGATATAGGATATACCACACTGTTATTATGAAGCTGGTTGGATTGAGAGTAAAGAAATCCATAACAGTCAATGAAGTAGAGGAAAAATGGAAGATAAAGTTACAGAGAGGATAGTTGTTATAGAATTCTTAGACTTGTATGTTGTTACTGTAATATTGGATGCAACGGGTTTGTTGTATACAATGTAGAGCTATATGGGGTATGTCCATATAGTTAGAATATTGATGTAATGTTTTGTTATCATTAATAAAATTTTCACCCTTTAGACAAAAAAACAAACAAACATATATAAACGTAGAGATAAACATAAAATTTTAAAAAGTATACATAATAATGTGTTTAAGTGTTGTTTTGTTTAAGTAAATAAATTTCAAAGTGTACAGAAAAATACACGATGTACGGACCTAAACGAACGTTAACGAATGCATAATCGGACACCTACGAACATAAATGAACGAACAAAACTTTTGTTCATGTTCGTTAATTTAACTAAACGAACGTAAAATATTGTTCATTTTCGTTCATTTAATAAGTAAATGAAAATAAGCAAACATTTTACTGAACGATTTACGAAATATTAATTGAATGTTCATTTTATTTACGCATCTGGGCGGTTAACCGCCACATCTACGTAGTAGTAATTTATTTAGAGATATGATTTGCACACTCTCATTTTTTATTTGCATACATCAAAATTTGCATTAAACAGTTGTACATTTATCATGTGTTGCTTTATCAGGTTGTACATATAAGTGTGCAAAAAAAGCAAAGTGTCATAATCAATTCTCAATTATCTAGGGGTGAGCAAAAAAACCGAAAAAATCAAAAACGAAAACCGAAACTGAACCGAAAACAACCGAGAACTAATGATCGAATCAAATTTGCCAAAACCTAACCGAACTACAAATTCGGTTTTCGATTTGGATACGGGTTTGACAATTTGAACCGAAACCGAATTTATATATATATATATATATATATATATATATAGGGAAGGGATCAAGTAAGAAGAAAAAGTATAATGAGAAGAATAAGAAGGATTTCTAGCCACACATTTTAAATAGGAATGCGAATTTTAAGGAGAGATGCATACATTTTTGTAGGTGCATTTGAAATGTGTGGTTGTAGTTTCTTCTTATCATTTTCATTATAAGTTTTCTTCTCATTTGATCCTTACTTTATATATATATATAAAGACAATTAATATTGTATACTATCCTAAAGATGGTTACAAATACGACAATCTTTTGTGTCGTTTTACTTTTGGGCTTCTTTAAGCCTGATACATGTGGCCCAAGTATTCTGTTTTGTTTTTTTTTAATTGTGTTGTGGACGTTTCATGCCGGACAAATGAGACAAAACACACCAAAATATCTACTGTAATAAATATATTCTCATAGCCAATTCCACCCTTCAAATATAAACAATAAAACTTATCTATATATTATAATCTAAAACATTAAAATACAAATCTACAAAAATAAACTTTCGACTACA
>BQNB010207613.1:0-10464 GCA_026074375.1 Tanacetum coccineum
TTTTTGATGAAAAAATGAGTGGCCATAATTGGTTCATTGGGTCTATGACAAATGTTGGGTCTACATTGATCTTAACTCTCACACCATGATGTCCCCCGGTGGGTCCATTATGGCAAGCCGTGAGGATATCAACAGCTTCTTGTCCGTGAACACACCGCCTAATCACTTGATCCACAAAAATCTTAAACAAGTAGGGGTCGTCCCAAAAATAATACTTAACATCTTTAAAGAACTTTTTCTTTTGTTGGGACGACATCCCTTTTACTACAAAATTCCCCGCATGGTAATTTGCAATGTCGGCAAACCATGAGGTACTTGAATCATTATGAGAAGATATTATTCCAAGGGTCTCGAGAGGAAAAGTTACATTGATTTCCTTTTTCTCGAGATCACCTTCATGAGGATTTTCAAGTCTAGATAAATGGTCAGCTGCGAGATTCTTCGCTCCTTTTTTATCCTGAATAATAACATCGAATTCTGGGAGTAGGAGAATCCACCGGAGCAATCTCGGCTTAGCATCTTGCTTAGTAAGAAGATACTTAAGAGTCGAGTGGTCCGTATACACTATGGTCTTTGATAAGACTAAGTAAGGCCGGAATTTCTCAAACGCATACACCACGGCTAATAACTCTTTTTCCATTATAGTGTAATGTGCTTGAGCATCCATCATGGTCTTACTTGCATAGTGTATAGGCTGAAAATGTTTAGTCTTACGTTTCCCCAAGACTGCACCTACCGCAATCGCTTTGTCGTCGGCACATAATTTCAAATGGTAGGTCTCAATCGGGGGCAACTAAAATCGAGGCTTCGGTTAACTTTTTCTTAAGTAAATTAAACGCTTCAATACATTCTTTTGAGAAAATAAACGGGGTTTCTTTTTCGAGAAGATGAGTCATCGGCCGGGCGATTTTAGAAAAATCTTGAATAAATCGACGATAGAACCCGGCGTGACCTAAAAAACTTTGAACGCCTTTGACGGAAGTCGGACGAGGGAGTTTAGCTATAACATCAACTTTAGCTTTGTCGACCTCAATCCCGGACTTTGAAATCTTATGGACGAGGACTATGCCTTCTTTAACCATGAAATGGCACTTCTCCCAATTTAGAACTAAGTTGGTATCTTCGCACCGTTTTAGCATTTTGTCTAAATGGGAGAGGCAAGACGAGAAAGAATCCCCGAAGACCGAGAAATCGTCCATGAAGACCTCCATTGTTTCCTCGATCATATCGTGAAAAATGGCCATCATGCACCTTTGGAACGTGCCCAGAGCATTACATAAGCCAAAAGGCATACGTCGGTAGGCAAACGTCCCATAAGGGCAAGTAAAGGTAGTCTTCTCTTGGTCTTGCGGGTCAATAGGAATTTGAAAATATCCGAAAAATCCATCTAGAAAACAATAGTATTCGTTCCCTGCTAAACGTTCTAGCATTTGGTCCATAAAAGGCAACGGGAAATGGTCTTTACGAGTGGCATCATTAAGCTTACGATAATCAATACAAACTCGCCATCCCGTAACTAACCTAGTGGGTATTAACTCATTATCTTCGTTTTCAACTACGGTCATGCCACCCTTCTTAGGCACACAATGAACGGGGCTCACCCACGGACTATCAGAGATAGGGTAAATCAATCCGGCATCAAGGAGTTTGATAACTTCCTTTTTGATAACCTTATGAATTTTCGGATTCACCCTTCTTTGATGTTGAACCGCTAATTTGAAGTCGTCTTCCATTAAGATCTTGTGAGTACAACAACTAGGGTCGATACCCTTAATGTCAGAAATTTTCCATGCGATGGCCCGTTTGTGTAACTTAAGAACCTTTAAAAGGGCAACTTTTTCTTTACCTTTAATTCTTTAGAAATTATGACGGGTAATTTATCAGTTCCTTCTAAAAATTCATATTCGAAATGAGAAGGTAAATCCTTAAGCTCGAGTTCCGGTGGTTCTTCAATTGAAGGCTTCGTCATAGTAACATCAACTTGCTTAAGGTCGTCATTCTTTATCGGAGGGAGAGTCGGAGACGGGTCTTCATTTAACAAATTTTCAAGGTAAAGAATGTCTCCCTCCGTGTCGTAGTAATCGTCATCCAAATTAAAAAGTTCTTTCGGAGTACGTAAAAAAGTCTCAATCTCTTCCAAAATGAAATCTCCTCCTTCAAAAGGAGTGAATGAGTGGGAAGAAGAAGCGATGATAGGATCCGAAGGAGTGAGATTGCCACTTGAAGAACTATCCGATAATCTGATAATCCGAGCACTTCTTGAGCATACCCTCACAAGCTACGTCGATGACATCGATTCGATTAATCGACACAGCATCATTGTAAGAGTATCTTGAAGTTTGACCAACTTTAAAGGGTTATGGCTTCATCATCAACTCGAAGTAATTCTTCACCATAAACATCAATCAAAGCACGTGCCGTCCTCAAAAAGGGTCTCCCGAGAATTAAGGGAACTCGAGGATCAACAACATAATCAACGACTACGAAGTCGGCCGAAAAATGGAACTTTCCTACTTTTACAAAGACATCTTTGGCAATAACGGATGGACTAGTAGTCGATCGGTCTGCGATTCAATAAAAAATCATTTTGAGTAGGTTGTAAAGTTCGGGAGATGATAGCTTCGTTCCATAGAATAGGATTCACCCGAAATGAAAGGGCATCAAGTTGATGCTTGCACCAAGATCGGCCAAGGCTAAGCATTCAACTAACTCTGAAAAATCACATGGAATGAGATTTGAAATGATATAAGACAAGGTGGGAGGACAAACATGGTGGCTACAAAATAGCCATGTTGTCTCCCTTTGGGGACCGGTTGTACCAAGGGGTGGGAGGGAATCCCATGCCTTTTGTCTTGTGTCGAAAATCGATATCGTTCTTTGTTCTAATCTTGTGACATCGAAAGGTATTTCCCCGAAAATCCAAATGTATATTCTAAGTAAGTTTAGGTGTCTTTAAAATATTAAAAGATGTTAACTCAAAGTTGTAGTGTTTCTTTTTAGTGTCGAACTTGCGTTGTTTTCTCCGTTTTCTGTTTACTCTAAGCGTGACTCGAGATTTTCGCGTTTTATGCAAACGTTTTATGAAATCAACAAATAAAACTTAAAATCAGTTTATTTTACTTATTTGAGACATTTAGACGAGTTTTGACTTTTTGTCGTGCCGGTACGTGTTGTTGCCATTTTTGATTATATGCGTCCGTAGTCGTTTAGAAAATAGAAACTTAACTCAAAAGTGAGTTGTTCATAATAATATTCGATAATTGACAGTCGGTTAAACCGTAACTGTTTAGCGTAATTAAGTCAACAAAAGTCAACTGTGAGTTTTCTTGTAGAAATTTGAATGAATAGGAATATGTAGGTATATAGTCATAGTATTTCAATACTAAAACCTAGGAAAAATCACCGGTTATCACAGTATATATGTCAGAAGCATTACAATATTGGGCTCATTTTTGTCCTTAATTCATATATCTTTCAACGGTATGTTTTTTATGAATGAATCAGTAGATATTTATTACATATTTGATAAATAAAGTTTGTTGTACAAAAATGTTGTAAATAGTTAACACTTCAAGGTAGTTTTCGTAAAGTGTTGCAAAGTTTCAGGGTACGCTTTGTAATTTTTTTTACTAAATTTTGGGCCGCCATGATTTTGTTTGTTGAGCCAACATTTCGGGCCGTGGCAATACTCGTCGTTTTAAACGACAAATGAGGTATTATATAACTACATTCGTGAATTTATAAGATTAAATGAAAAATCATAAGACTAATGTATTATGTAAAGATATTTAACAGATAAAGATCTATTGTTAAAATTATGTCTGATAAATAATATGTTAGACCAGAGTGATACAATAATGTACATATTAAATACTGAATAGATGTATGAACGAACATAGCCATTGTACATAATATAAATAAATATTATGCTTGGTACAAAATAATATATATATATATATATATATATATATATATATATATATATATATATATATATATATATATATATATATATAATAGGAGGGTTAATGTGGTGTAGCTTCTTAAAATTGTTAAAATAGAAGTACTAAAGAACCATTGATCTATAGATTAATGAGGCTGAATGTTGTTAGTGTAATAAAGTATCTAGTCAAGGACCAATATATAAATAAACCAAAATTTAGATTGCAATATTAATGCCTCCATTTTGTGTAACGATTTACACTTTAATTTCTCTAAACAATTTAATTTCATTTAACATGACGTTTATATGGTATCATTTTTCATGATACATCTACATAACTATATTATTTATTGACGCAACTCATAACGAGCCCATGAACACGTACACCACTACCCTCTACACCACCGAATCATACACCCCCGACATCGTACACCATTGACTCTTACACCACCGACTCGCACAATCCGACTCGCACACCACCGACTCGGTACACCACCTCTCGTACACAACGAACTCCGAACACGCAACCGACATGTGTACACCACAAACTTGTACATCACAAACTCGTACATCACCGACTCGTACACCACCGACTCGTACACCACTGAATCGTACATCACCAACTCGTACATCGAATCGTACACCACCGACTCGTACACCACAACACACGCACACCACCGAACCCGTACAATCCCGAAACCGTTGTGGAGTCTATCGATTAGTGTTAGAAGATATTAATGATGGATAAAAAAAAATGAATGGTTTTAGTGTAATAAATATTTAGTAGCCAAAGGATAATTTATAGAGGGAGTATACAATAAGGAGTTAATGAAGCAATAAAGAACTTATTTGTAACATAAATTTTAATCAAATAAGATTACCCAAAATACCCTTAATGCGAATACAAAAATAATAATTCTATTTTTAATATCATTTAATGACAATATTATGTCATCTAAATCAAAATAATAGATCTAATGGTCCTAAAAACACTTTCATTTTAAACATTATAAAGATACTACACTACTAACGAGAAGATATATATATATATATATATATATATATTTATATATATTATGTATATATATATATACGTATATATATATATATTTAATGTATATATATATATATGTAAGTATTTAGTAAATATGTATGTAAATATATTATATAATATATCATTTTATATATAGTGATGCGTAATTATGAGTGTATAAATATGATTTAGTGACTGTATGCCGCCTTAACGATGACATGGCACACACATGACATGGAATTTCGAATTTAATTAAAAAATATTGGCCATGAGAAGGTTTGAACCTGTGACCTAAGCTTAATATCGTATCAGGATTACCAACTGAGCCAAGCCATCATTTGTGTTTTTTTATCTAAAACTAAAATAATATCTTTAAAAAAAACCATATTGATATCTTTTAATTTTTAAAAAATCAAGATATACTCCTTACCAAATCCTACGTAACTTTTTAATCAAGTATAACTCCAAACCCTAAATTGTATACATACAACCCTATTACCTTTTCACAAACTTTATGTAACATCCACCGAGGAATTTTCGAATTTAGAATGACGATGTCAATCTTTGACTTTCTGTCTGGCTTGACTTATAAGAACGATCATGCTAAATCAAAACGTTTCACGACTCGGACTCTAAAGCAATTTTGACGTGGAATGACATTCCTGACAACATTTTTAGTTTTGCCCCGTAGACCTGGAATACGATCCGAAAAGGGCCTAAACAGCACCGCGAACATTTATTCGAACAATATACAAGCGGACAAACAAAAAAACAATTAAATTTGTTTTTTAATTATCAGTATTTATATAATAAAAATATAAAAAAAATAGTCATCAATTTTTAATTAAAAGCGTAGTGGAAACGCGGATATCCCAGCTTAAAATCCATTTTTATTTCCGAACCAGGCAAAAAAGAATCGTATCACAAAAAAATCACGAATAAGTTTTGTGAAATGTGACTAACATATTTTTAGAAATAATTATCAAATACATACTCATTTTTATCAGAACAAATGATTCTACAAAAACGATGGCGCAAGGTTTCGCAGCGTTGAAAAATCATCCGTAAGAGAGGTCGCTCAAATGAGTCCCGAACCGTTTTTATAAAAACTATACCAAAAATGTTACACTTTAGGTCCCTCAACTATTAAACTATTACATTTAGTTTTTATATATATATAAAACTTATATTAATTTTTCATTTCATCTCATTTATACACACACACATCATACAAACTCTCTCTCTCTCTCTCACATTATCCGGCGGCCGGCGACCACCACCACCGCCGGAAAACTTTTCCGGCGGGTTTTTCCGGCAAAGACCAAAGATGCTCCCCTGATGGATCTTACTCGGATCCCCTACAACACATCTCCACCACGAAAAGCCGCCCCCCTAAAATCACCACGAACCACTACCACAGCCGACTCCCCACCACCATAACACCATCTACATCATCATCTCATCATCATCAATCACCACTCATGCACCATCATCACTATAACACCACCGAACCCACGCCACCACCACAGCACGAAAATAAAAAGCCCCACACTGATAAAGGCACAGCCCCCACCGAAGTCGATAATGTATCAACAAGCCATAAGCCCGGCTTAGTACCCGGCCACCAAAAACACAGCCAACAGCTCACCCAAAACCACAGACCATAAGTAAAAATCCCAGTATATGCTAAAAAACTGCAAAATTTCGGTGCCGTGGGGCTAGTGGTTATAAAAGGGTGCGTTTGTATTCCTGTTATAATAACACCATACCGACGAAGGGGGTGGATGGGTTGTCGGTTTTATTTGGTTTTGCAACAACAAGTTAGCGTTTGGTTGCGACGGTTGTTATAAACAACGAAAAATAAACCCAGGGTCCGGTTTGGTTGTGACAGCCGCCATCAAGGATGCGTCGGGTTGGTGGTAATTACCCTCAAAGGGTTGTCGGGTTGTGGTTGACAGCCGGGTATATTAACCCGGTTGAGAAGTGGGTTCGGTAAGGTTATATTTGCACATTGGGGTGTCGTTGGGTTTAGCAGCCACCACCCTAAGGTGGGTTTGGGTGGCAGCCACCCAACAAGGGCGGGTTTGGTTCGGTTATAAAAAACCCACCAAGTGGCGCTTGGTAAATGGTGAACTAGCCACGAGGTGTGGGTTTGTTTGGATATAAAGACAAAGGGGTGAGTCGGTTGGCTGCGGGAACAGCCTAAGGGTGTGTCGAGGGGTTGGTTTTGGGTTATAACAAAACACAAAAAGGTGCGTCCGGGTTGGTTCCGGATACAGCCCAAGTAGGGTGCGGTGTGTTTGGGGTTGGCTGTGGAACGCCTTGGTGCGTCGAGAGTGTTTGGTTGGTTAAGGGTTAACAACCACTAGGGCGCGTTTGTTTGTGTTGGCTGTCGAAACAGCCGGGGTGTCGGGTTAGGCTGTGGGACAGCCGGGAACAGCCGGGGCATCGGGTTGTTTGTTTGGGTTGGCTGCGAAACAGCCGAAAAAAGGTGCGTTGGTTGTACCACAAAAGTATTAAATTATTTCGTTTAATTTCTATCGAATTTATTTATAAAATTTGGGTGATCGATATATAATAGAACATCCTCGTCTAAGTAAAACATGAAATAAATATTAAACGAGATTTATTATACAATTTATAAGCGGTATTGACATATTTTAGACGAGAATTGGACTAAAAAAAATGGACTTTAGTGCCTTTATAATACGATAATGAAAGAACAGAAAATGTAACGTGTGGATCCGGGGTTGAGACTTTGATAAGTTAGACTTTTGGTTTACAAAATATAACAAATTAATTTTGACGTTCGATTAGACATAAAACGGGACATCTAACCTCTCAAAAACGAAGAAACTGGATCGAAATCGGAATATATACTTTAATAGAAAATAAGTTATTTTTAATATATTAAATCTGACATATCTATTGATTAAACGATTTGAGCACTTTCGAGCCCGTTTCAGCCTTCCGGCGAAACACGAAAGTTGTTCGTAATGACGTTTTACTTTGCCGCGAGGATTGTCTGCTTTAAAAGTTGAGATATAGCGGGTCAAAAACTAAATGTCGGTTAATATATTATTTCAATTAATTATTTAAGATCATTATTCGGTTCTAGAAACGGAAGGTCTAAAAATTGTAACTTTCTTTAAATATTAGAGATAAGTTATATTGGACGGAAAATAGTATATATACATAAAATATACTAAGGGTTAAGGTTTAAAGACGCGCAAGTGGATTTCTCATCACATGTATATATGACTGCATACATATAAAAATATGTATGATTTCGTGGTAACGATGTACGCATCGTTGATCATATTTAGTACGTGTATTATAATCGAACGACATAATTATAGGTCGTGGTCGAGATCGTTGCAGATTCAGTTGTGATTTAATTGGATTAATTGATCGTGGTCTTTAATCAATGTGAGTTCATAGCCTCGCTTTTCAATCTTTTGAATGTTTTATAACCCGCGAGGGGGATACATGCTTGTCTACAAAATCTTATATTTGGTTATCTTATAACAATGTGATTGTTTTAAAGGATTTTGTGAGTTTATAGCCCCATGTTTTACTGGTTTCACATATATTCGGGGTGAGAACATGCTTGTTTACAAATGCATTTACAGGATTGTTTACGAATTGGTTTACATACTTATTTGCATAGTTCGCTATGGGATACATTATTTGACTTCATTTTTGGTCACAAATGCATACTTTACATTTGAAATAATTTCGGATTAGCTTATGCTGATTGAACTGATAACAATAAAATTTCTGCCCGGGTGTTCTTGGAGGGGACACCGGTAACGGGAGTACATATTTTTACATTACTGCCCGGGTGTTCTTGGAGGGGACACCGGTAACGGGAGTATATATACGCAAGTAATTGTATCACTGCCCAAAATTAGGGTACATACAAGTCTACGTCACAGCGTCATGAACTGTAAATCACTTGGAGGGTGAGCGCGAATGTTATGAAATAGATCTATTCGGGTGTGGATCCCTGTTCGGGTGATTAGCGATCACTTGGTAAACGAACATTATAGATCTATTCGGGATTGACAACCCCCGTTCGGGTGACTAGCAAGCACTGGGAACGAACGTTATAACATGTCGGATTATATCGTTGGGACCTTCGGGCTTCCCCAACATGGCACGAAATTTATATAGTGTGGGAAATGTCACAGAATTTATATAGTGACTCAATTTTGTTCATAAAATGTATTATGCATTCTTTATAAAATCTTTGGGATAAGATTTGGTACTTTTTGTGACATAAAATGTGTCATGCGTTCTTTATAAATCATTGGGATTTTTACATGGTACTGTGATGATACAGTGGATTGCATTTATATTTAAACTAATCTATGAACTCACCAACTTTAATGTTGACACTTTTAAGCATGTTTTTTCTCTGTGAATTAGAGCTTGGACAATTAGATGTCACTATTGAGTCTTTACAATTCAAGCTTTTTCATTGTGATGCAAATTATGGCCAAATGTAACTATTAAATTCATAATTTTTTATTGAATCAGAACAAATGTTATTATTAGAATCCTGCCACAATTAAACGCATCTACATAAAGCATCCTTATTTGCTAATTATAATCTATCTTAGGGATTAAAGCAATGGTGATCTTGTTAAACCCTAGCTTATAGAGACTTTACCTACTTACTGCTTAATGGCAATTCATACACTAGTAGTCCACTAACCAAGTCTTTACCAATTAATTGAGAACATACTCGTTGATCCTAGGTCACCTGCTGGTCCAACTAAGCTCACAATTTAAGGGCAAAGATAGGTCGTTACTTGTGATCCTATTGGTCTAGATGTATAAATCACTATATGGAGAGCTATCCCAACATCTAGATTACTTGGTCCGTATCACTAGATCCAGTTGGATGATAGGTCGCATACAAAAGCACGTAAACAAGTATAAACTGATAAACATAAACAAGCAATCAATGATAAATTAAGCAATCAAGATAAACAAACCAAACATTAAGATCTTCATAATAATGGCTAATACCCAAAGGTATTAGCCTTCAAACATCATAATCAATACAAGAGTAATAATTTAGCCAATGTAAACTAACCGAGTTAACGAATGATACCAAAAACTGAATGATTACAAGAGTGTAAGAGATTAGAAGTTGTTTCCTATGGAATTAATCACGTTGCAAGACCTCTTCTGCTCTTCTTCTCCTTTGAAAATTAACTTTCATGGTTTAAGTATCGAAAATATGATTTAGCACACTTAAAACTCGTTATTGAGTTTTTTATTTATAAGGTATGGAAAAAGGTCGATACGACGTATTGGGGATTTCTTGGAGTAGGGACCACGTGTGATATCTTCCAGAATATTTTATTTCCATAGCTTGAATACGACGTATTGGTCTTCTCTGGATACGACGTATTAAATCTTGTTTCCTTCTTGGTCTTTAGTGAAGTGCAGGCACATATACGCCGTATCTTCCTTG
>BQNB010207614.1:0-10464 GCA_026074375.1 Tanacetum coccineum
GTTTGGGTTAACATTTCCTATTTGAGACTTAGGTTTCCAATTGTATCCGGGTGGTGTATACTTAGGATACCACCAACTGCATGTCTTACTAACTTGCTTATAAAGCTTCCTAGATATGTTTCTAGATTTCTTGACAGTGGAGTCTGTTGCAATGGTTTTCTTACTGGATGTTGCAACAGATTGGTTCACATTATGCTTGGGTTCTCTAGTACTAATAGGCACAGCCATCGGTTGTCTAGTCCTAGAATTCACGCCATTGATATAATGTAAAACACACAAATCATGATTGTCATTCAGCATACATTTTCCACAAGTAACATAGACAAAGTTAACATTCGAGGTCGTAGCGTTCTACATTTTGCTTCTTCCCTTGACTATTGTTAGGCATGACTCTATCTTCCAGTTGATTGCTCTTAAGTTATGGTCTGCTAACACTAGTAGTGGGAGTTACTCCTGTAGAGAAAGACACGCGTTTGTAAGTTTTCCTAATGTCTTGAGGCAACTGTGGTGTTCTAGTTTGATTTGGCTTTTTGTGCACTTTATACATTCCTGGTGCAATCACATTTGTGTTCTTGAAAATAGGTAACATATTCTGAGGCAAAATCTGTGCAGTGACTAGTTTTGAAAAATCATGTGACACATTTTGTGTGGTAACTGACTTTGACTTTGAAAAATCTTTCTTTGTAAGAGAATCTAAAAAAATAGTTGGTTTACCTAAAATTGATTGTCTTTGACTTTTAAAAGCATTCGGTTGTCGAATAATCGATGATTTTTCAAACTTAGTTTCCACAGATTTTCCTTTCATCTTTTCTATGAGTTTCTTCAACTCACTTATTGCAATTCCTTTGTCTTGTAATTGAGATTTCAAGTCTTGAATTTCAACATATTGTTCACGTTCTTTCAGAAATACATTTAATTGATTTTCTTTGAAAGATTTGTCATTTTTTATCTTTTCTTTGCACTGTTGTAAATCAAGTTCAAGATTAATCGCATATTTCTAAAGTGCTTCAAAACTCTTTGACATTGTTCTACTTTTTGAAAGCTCTTTTTCAAGATGTTTATAGTTTTCCAAAGTTTCCAAGTAATCACATTGCAAATTTGTAACCTCATCTAGATCAGTGTACACACCAAGTATTGCATTCATGTGATTAGCATAGTAATATTCCCTTGAAAGTCGGTCGATTTCATTCAAAAACTATGCTTTTTGAGTTTGCAGTTGAGATTTGAGAGTTTCTACTTCATGTTCAAGAGAATTAAAGTATCTCAAATCATCAACCATTTCCTCGTTCAAACACGAATGAAATTTTTCTAAGTCTGCATTTATTCTTCTAATTTAGGGGCAAAAATTTCCTTTGATTGTGTTTTGAATGAAAGGATCTATGTTACCAAAATATGTTCTTTTAGCGATTGTTTGTTTGCAACGTTCCACTCCATCAAAAATCGTGTCAACACTCTTTTTAATTTTGAAAAGTTCTTTAGAGCTTTTACACTTTTGATCCCAAAGAATGGATTCATACATTCGTTTTTCTAACAGAGTTGTTTGTTTACGAAAAGACTCTTTGGAAGTTTCATTATTAAAAGATCAGGCAACTTTTCCCGTTGTGGAACTAACAAATCATAAAGATTATTCAACTGGTCATAATCTAAAGGTCTGATTAAATCGCTTAATTTTGATCGACTTTCTTTGTCAAGACGAATCGTTTTGTCAGATTCAGGGGCTAACATTAAATCAAGATTATCATTATAGAAACCTATATCATACAGACGAGGATTCGCTCTTTGAGCTTTCTTGAGGAACTCAGGTTTTGCAAAACTCGTTTTACAATTACGATTAAGCATATTCATTGTTTGAACAGATTGACTGGTTTTATATACAATATTATCCAAAATCTTGACTTTGTTTTCTAAAGCAATGACTTTATCAAGTTCTTTGTCTTCACGAGTTTTGTAAAACTTAGTCAAGTTCTTGTGACATTATGGAGATGGTTTCTTGATGTGCATAAAGCTCCTTTTTCATATCCGAAATCATTTGATTTAAATCATTTATTCTTTGAGTATTTCATTAGATGACTTTTCAGATTCGATTTTGTATGACATTAAATCCCCTTTATCTTTTGCACAATCAATTGCCACCTTTGACGCATAAATTTCCACCTTTGACGATATTCACATCATTTATACTTATCAAGTTCCGCTTGGAACTTCTTAAGGTCTTTAAATATCAAACTGATTAGTCTTAGAAGTTCATTGTTTGCTTCTTTGAAATGGTTTATTTGAAGTTTCTAATACTTTTATTTTAGTTTTGAAATCCTCAATTTACCCTTTTAATTTATCAACTAAAGCCTTGTTTGATGATTCCAAAAATTTATTTCGGTTTTTGTTGTCATCAATTTCACATTTTAGTTTCTGAATTAAAGAAGCAAGCAAATCACGTTCTTGATCAAGATCATCAGTATCTTCCTGGTCATCCTGAGTTCTATCATAACATATATCCAATGAATCAATAGTGATATTGGTGTCACCATGTTCCGCCAGATATATGTCATTACTAGATTCAGGTTGCTCAGGATGTTCATTTTCCATGGCAAACACATTATAGTTGTCATTATTGTTTTGTACCTTATGCATTGGCTCATCATCAAAGATTGGTCCAGAATTGTCTAGGCATCGATCTGGAAGTATACCTCTTTGAATCTGTTGACATATGTTACATATAATGTGCTTCCATTTCCTGATCGTCAGACTCATCATCAGTATCATCTTACCTTAATCTGCTTGTTTGCATTTAACTGAACCCCAGCTTCCTCTTGTTTACACAATAAATCTTGTACTTGAGATAAGCTGCATCTTTACCTCATTTCGGTTTCTGACATCCTTGATACATGCCCATATTCTTTGTAGTTATAACACTAAATCTTAGACTTTTGCACAATCAGAGTACCTACATTTTCCCTAGCCCCAACAACAATTGACTTGCTATGATTATATACCCAGTGACTCTGTTGATTCTTGGAGGAAATTTATCTTGACTTAACTCTGCTGGTGTTTGATGAGTCGAGGTTGTTGTTGGTAAGTTTGTAGATTTCTTAAGAACGAGGAGAGAAATTAAAGCCATGAGTTTTGGCCCAATCTCCTTTCCTTTGACATTTCCTATATTTTTCAAATAACAGTTAGCTGGGTTCTGGATCATTAAGTAGGAGCAAAAAGAGGGTAACAAATTTGCTTTTCCTCTGTTTCTGGTATGATGTTGTGATTTGGGTAAGGAATATGAGTGTTTTGAGTAGGATGGTTTTGATGATGATAATGCTGGTTGGTTGTTGAGCACAGGTGCAAGTGGATTAGCAGTACGTGTTAGTCTTTCAGCTCTTATCTTATTGACTTCATTCTGGTGTTGCTTTAGGATGTCGTAAAGTTTGTGATAAGAGACAGTCTTCAGCTCTTGACTCTGCTTAACAAGTTTCATAAACCTTTGCCATTCTGGTTGTAGTTGAAGTAAGAACTGGACATTCACTTGATGATTAGTAACATGACATTGATTTCTGACAAGCTCATTCATCATCTTGTAGAACCGTGAGTAATACGATTCAAGTGATTCACCATCCCGTAATGTGAATTTTCTAAACTCCCAATATAAATTGGTTTCAAGATCTTGAACATTGATTGATTCACCTTGTTTCAACCTTTCAATGGCTTTCCACATTTTACATGCATTCGGACAAGCATCAACTGTGGAGTAGATATCGTTATCTATCCCTGTGAGAATGATCTGAACGGCATTAGCTTCAGCATTCAGTTGATCGCGTATGTCTTTGTGAAACATTCTTATTAGTTCACACTATATACCTCTCTGTAGTTGTTTAAAAACTTACCTTCAGCAATGGAACTGTCTTCTCAGCCCATTGCTATGTGTAGGTGGATTTTGGAGGACAATAGTGGATGAGTTCACTGTTTAGGTTTGGTGTCAATGTATTTCTAGATTCTGGATTTCCACTGACGTATTACCGGTGCTACTTGGTGGAACGATCTTTGCTATCGTTTCCATGATACCATTATGAAGAGCATTCCGATGGATTGAGTTTGCAAATTGTATTTGAATTTGCATTTGATGAAGTTTGTGCATGGATATCGGGAATCTTAAGTGTTATCGAGTGTTGATTATATTGTGGTGAGAGAGAGAGATTGAAATTAACTCATAGGGATTTGTTCAACTCTATGATTAAAACCATGAGAAGGAAAAAGTTTAATTGATCGGGCTTTTAACAAAATCAATAGAAAAAACAGTTGAAATGAAATAAAATTGACATATTTCGCTTGAGGGATTGCATATTTCGCTTGGTTAAAACGTTGCATGTTTCGCTTGAAGATTCAATACTTGTTTCGCTTGAAAAATCAAAATTGCATGTTTCGCTTCAACTTCTAAACATATTTCGCTTGGCAAGTAACATATTTCGCTTCAAATTAATCTTTCATATTTCGCTTGGCAATTGACATATTTCGCTTGACAGTTTACATGTTTTGCTTATACTTAAACATTTTTCGCTGACCATTTACGTTCATTACTTTCGCTTTGTCTTTGGTTAACATATTTTCGCTTCAAATTTAAACCTGCATTGTTTGCCTTCAACTATTTTTAACATATTTTGCTTCAAATTAAACCTGCATGTTTCGCTTGGATATCAAACGTACATATTCCGCTTGAAATTACACCTGCATGTTTCGCTTGACCTGTCTTACATATTCCGCTTGTAGTCACTTTCGGGTGAAGGACCACAAACACAAACAATTTGTCCTTGTGTTATGAAGCATAAAATGTGGATCTTGGTCTCTTGTTTAGAACCGGTTAGGACCACAAATGGATAAGAAAAAAATCAAATAAGCTTCAAAATTAAGCAAGCAAATAAGCTTGAGATTAAGCTCGAAATAAGCTCGAAAATTATGAGAAAACTAAGAAGCTAGTTTGAAGATCAAACTAAAAAGAAAACGTGACTCTTGTGACACTTCCGAATCAAACAAGAAAACACCACGTCGAGAAGAAAAAGAAAAGAAAAAGAAGAATAATAAGCTTAAAAAGAAACGATCTTTGAGCTTATTAAACAAGAAAATACGCCGAGACTTATGAGCTATATCAAGGAAAGAGTAAGATCGATCAAACCAAAAGCCAAAAACCCTTTTTGCCGTGGGTTTTTGAAACAAAATAAGCCACGAATTTGGCTTATTGAACCACGAATCGAACACTAAACACCCCTTGGCGAGTGATACCACATGTTATCCCTAAATATAATCCACACACAACAAATAAGCAAACCCAAATAAGCTCTTAATTGAGCCGGAATAAGAAAGAAAAGAAAGGAAGAAAAGAAAACTTGGAAAGTTAGATTAAGAGAGAGAATTGGTGGATTACAAGTGAACAAATGCAACCAACACCCTCTCCATGTGTGGAGAGGGTTTCTTTTATACCCTTAGCCATTTACTAGGCACATGGGCTTTTCTACTTGGGCCGGGCTTGGCATATCTTGGGCTTTGAGCCCGAAACACGGACAATATTAGATTACAATCTGAGCCCGTTGAACCCGACTAGCCTATTACTTTACAAGACCCAATTTGACTTTATAAGACCGATAACATTCTTGTTTGACTTAATATATTTGATCAACAACTTGATGGGCTACCAAGTCATAAGAGAATCTATATTTCACCCTCTCACACTAAAAAGATCTTTGGAAATATGAGAAGGACATGCAAAGTTTTTCGGTACGCTGTATCACCTTTTATTTCAAACTTTGGGAGTCCAAACAATCAGAATTGGGTGAAGGTTCAGCAATTCTAACTGATCCCCATTACACACCCAGCATTATTCAATCATCAACTCAATCTCAAAAGATACAAACACCTAGGAAGCCTAAAAGAAAGGACACTAGGTCACCCGGACAGCCTGAGAATCCTTGTGTGAATGTTACGGATGAAGTTATACATAAGGAGTTGCGGTGACAGTTTGGTCGAGGGCTAGCAAAACTTCTGCTTCGCTTACAAGCAGAGCAGACCAGTGGTAACATAACTAAGACCCGGATCTAAGGAACACTAATGAATCTAGTTCCCATAGAAATAATTCAGGTGGTGGTCCCGGTGCCAAGAACCAGGGTTGGTACTATTGCTCAAACTTAGGTTTGAGGAAATGTATCTAAACATCTCCAAGATTCACTGCTCGCAAGAGGTATACACACATCGGAGTGATAAGGATAGACTCAAACTTGATGAATTGATGGAATTTTGTGTACCACTTACAAACCAGCGTTTCTTGATTTAGAGAAGACAAGACCACTCAAAGAATGTGATGATAGTTTGAAAAGGAGGGTCAAGAGCTTGAATATAAAAGCAAGGCAAACTTGTAAGCTTAAGAGATAATACAAAGTTTTAGTTCGAGTGACTAGTGGTAGAATCCTTGTAATAAAGACAAGTTGGTGTGATGATGCATCATCAGGGAAGGATTTAATGCTATTGATGCAGATGAAGAAATTACCATAGTTAGTGTTCACGATGATGCTATAATAGAGATTTGTTTGATGTTGATGCTGTAAATGGATTGAGTAGGTGATTATTGCTGGGCAAATAAAGCCGTCGCGAATATAACATAAACACGATCTTTATAATCCTTAAATTATCCTCAATCCTCGAGTCATTGAAGCCAATCTTACAGGGTATTGAAACCTTTTACCAAAAACAAAAAAACTGACACGAACACCAACATTTTTTTTTCTTCTTAGTCTTTTGGCTATACCTCTTTTTCTTTCTATTTTTGTAACTTTGTAAAAAAATGTTTTTAAAATAAGTTAAATTTAATAAATAGGATCAAAAGAAAAGAAAAGTAACTAAGTAAATAACTACAACCATATATTAGAGTTGTCCCTAATATTTTAGATGTAGTATAATAGTATATATTTTTAGCTAAGATGGAGATGAATATACATATATTAGTTGCATTCATCAACTTAGTCGAATCCAATCATTCAATGCGAGTCAAACTTGTTACTAATACTATTTTACATCATCTTTACTTCACAATCAATTTTGAAACTACTTTGTATTCATCTAAATGAACTCACCATTCTCATTTTAAATTTTCTTATCCTCACTAGATCCTCACCAAATACTTTTACAAATGTTATAACCCATACGCATATGATGTTTACATATAAAGCTCTAGTTTAACAATAATATTACAAAATTTATTAACATATCTCAGTAAACCCAATAGTTGTCTTTGATTTTATAACTAATTTAGTGTTAGCCTCAAAATATTGAGTCGAACAAGGAAGCTCGGTCACTCAACAAGGAAGCTTCGGTCTTTACTGAAATATACATTGTAATAGGATAGAAAAGAAACCGGGCTAGATATGTACTCTAATATTGTACGTGTTGCGGGCAAAAGCCAAAGCAAAACCCGAGCCCGATTCGTGTCAAAAGTCCTTAGGCGTCCTAATGTAGCCAATGTACTATAAATACCCTTCTCCACACAAGGAGAAGGGTTGGTTGTTCTCTCTTTTCTCATAGCAATCCAACCTTTCTTTCTCTCCTCCTTCTCTTTACTTTCTCTCTCTAGTTCTCTACAATTCTTCATACTTTTCTTATCATTCTCCTATCTTATTTTCTTGGTTCCATCATGGTGAAGTAAAGTGATTCTTGGATCCCACAAGTGGTATCACTTGCCTCGGGTTGGTTTAGTGATAAGTTGTGGTGTTATTAAGCTTATTTCGGACAACTTATTATAGCTTATCTAGACTGTTTATTTTTTCCACTTTTGGGCTTATTTCTAGTTTTTTTAACTCGTTATACTTTAAAACTTATAACAATTATAAAGTTTTAATTTGTCTTCAACTAAAAATGTTTTGATTTTGTCATTCATTCGTTTGGATTTAGGCCCACGACATATGTTTTCTTTTAGGCTTATTTTGTATACAACTGCCAACATCTTTTTCATGCCAAACTTGTTTTAAGCTTATTTCGAATTCAATAGACTCAAAACTCGATTTTTTAGCTGTTTTTGAACAAAACGATCCAAATGTTTTGTTGGGATTAAAAGTCTTCTTGATGCTATTAGAATTACTGCTGCTCATGTTTTTGTTAATGCTGCTCAACTAGAGTTAGTACTGCTTAGAGACTTAAAAGAAAATATACTAAGTAGTTACTACTGCTGATATAAAAGTTAATGCTGCTAGTGAAAGTTACTATTGCTAGTACAAAGACTGCTTAAAGTTAATGTTGCTGAAGAGTTACTACTGCTCAAGAAAATATTCTAAGTAGTTAGTACTGCTAGTGTTAAGTTAGTACTGCTAGTGTAAGTTAGTACTGCTTACTTGATATGTATTAGTAATTTATAGAAAAGAATTTATATACTTAGGAAAGTATTGTAAGTCGAGTAGGACTCCTTGGTGTATAAAAGGAGGTCCTAGGGCATATAGATTGATGAACCAACACCAGAATCAAAACCAAAAATCAATCTTAGTCGTATAATTCTTAGCTTCAAGATCTTTGTAACCTTAATACTTTGAGAGTATTCGTATTATTATCATTAATAATATTGGAGCTTATTTGTTGAATTTTATTTTCTTTGAATTACTGTTTCATTGATAATTCTTCTTAATATTAAAGATTAGATTCCGTACAATCTTTAATACATTTAAACAAAGCTTTTACTATAGTTGTGTTAGATTTATCTAATATAACTAAACCTTAAACAAGCATAATCTATAAGTGGGACCAACATTTCTATAAATAGAAACTTTCCGAAAATGAAAAGTTTTCAAAAGAGTAACGCAACTTAGTTAAGAAGGGAAATCTTGGATTTTAATCATTTAATAGATAAGGATTAGGGGCGTAGGTGTGGATCCCATAGCATGTTACTTTATATATATATATATATATATATATATATATATATATATATATATATATATATATATGTGTGTGTGTGTGTGTGTGTGTGTGTGTGTGTGTGTGTGTGTGTTGCGATGATCGTATGAGTCGATGGTACTCTAGTATTTCTCTAATTGTGCGACATGATTCTAGGTCGCAGCTGAGCTATTTATTTGTTGATATTCCGTAATTGTGCATTGTTGATCTTTGTCTTCAATCAAGGTGAGTTCATAGCCTCGCATTTAAATCTTTTTGGAATGTTTTATAAACCCGCGAGGGGGATACATGTTTGTTTTGCAAATTGAACATAAGTGGTTATTTTACATGTGGATGGGGTTTCATTGTTGTGGGTATTTGATGTCTAAAAAGTCCTTACCATGTGGACCATTAATTACCTATGATGGGTAAACGCTAGTACAATAAAATAGATCTATTAGGTTTGACCACCTGTCTGGGGTAGGCTCGGTTGGGTGAGAATACCCTGAGTGGACATATTGTATAAGAAAAAGGGTGTTTGTCATGACACCCTAGGATGGGCATGTTTGTCACTTGGTGATGAACGGTTAAGGTTTAGTTCATGGACTCGAGCAATGGAAAGGATGCACATATCTTGTTTTAAATTGTGGCAATTTATACTTGTGTTCTAACTGTTTTATTATAAACTCTATGAATTCACTCAACTTTTGTTGACGTTTTTAGCATGCTTTATCCCAGGTGATTATGATGTGCTTGCTTGGATGGGAATGAAGTGCGGGTATCGAGATTAAAGACTCGGTGAATAATCACATTCGATAAAACCATTTTTGGGATCGAATCGTGTTACGACTTAATGGATTTTGTTTTAAATTGTTTTGGGGACCTGTGCAACTCTGATAAATTAAATCGAATGTGAAACAACATTTTTTAATGTATTTTAAAACGTCTTAATAAAAGTCTTTTTCTATGACTTGTGCGGTTGGACTATGAAGTAGCACCCCAAAGTGGTATTCTGCTGCGTTGTGATTTTGGGGGTGTTACAGGAAGTCTGTGGAAACTAAGTTTGATAAACCTTCAATTTTAGGAAAACCACCATCTGATAAGCTTTTGATAAACTCTTAAATTTCAAAATCATGGTTTACTCCCAAAGTTGTTGTGCAAAAGGATTTGTCAAAACCAGTCACTGCACAGTCTTTATCTAAAAATGAACAAGATCAGCTTTTGAAACGAATTGCATCTTTGGAATCAAAATTGGCATCACAAGATATTCGTTCTTGTCAACAAGAATATCATAAGTTGAGAACTTCGTATAATGATTTAAAAGTAAAATTTGATTCTCTTAACTGAACAAAAAGGAAAAATAATGTTTTCAACTCATCAAAACCAAAGGTAAATGTTTCAGAAAGGGTTCACACGGGTGAATCTTCAAAATCGTTTTCGAAAAGAGTTTCTCAGGTTTACAACCTATTCTTTGTGTAACATCCGGGAATTTTCAAAATTTTAAATGACTATTTTAACCTTTGACTCTTCAAGTCTGACTTGACTTTTTGACTTTTGGTCTTTTATTGTCACATAAAA
>BQNB010207616.1:0-10464 GCA_026074375.1 Tanacetum coccineum
AAGGGTTACAATGCTCTTCATTAATAGTCCAGATTAACCAGAAAATTATGAGAACCGTGAAAAATGATAGGCTCGGAGGGTTATACTAGGGGTATCCTGCACTAACAATGAGTGCATGGCAAAGGTGTGGGATAATTATATGATCGATGTGACCATCATAACAATTAAAGGTTTAAAACATGGGTTAATCCTAGTGCCTCTTATCTAGCAAATCCTAGTTCTTACTATACGGTCTTGGGATTCATCACAAAAACAAGTTCTAGAACTTAATATACTATCGATACACTCATATAATTTAATACCGATACCAATGCTCTAGAAAAGGCGACAAAGACCATACAAACACATCCGTAATGACAGAATAGAAACATATGACTGCATTCGAACCTTAAATCAAGGAAGCTAAAGGTATAAATTATCTTGGGTATCGAAAATGGATACCTGAATTCCTAAAGATCTAAAGGCGAACCTTACATTTTGGGGTGGAATTTTAAGGGTTTTTGTGCTAGTCATAAACATTCCTGTCCATGAGACGCTATTAATACTCGGTTTTTGTCGGTATGTGTCATAAATAAATTATAAATTTGGGTCAAAATTACCGTTTACACTATGTTTTGATATATTACCCATTATTTTAAGGACAAGGCAAATGGCAAATAAAAAAAATAGTTTCTAAGGCTTATTTTCCCCCTACACTTAAGTTGAACATTGTCACCAATGTTCTATAGAAGTACCAGTAAAAACGAATAAAGGGAAAAGAAAACTAGTAAAAGAAACTAGTACTCTCCTGGTTTGCTCAATAATGGAGAAGAAACATGTGATAACTGGTTAGATCATCCTCCAAGAGTCATCCAATGAAACTTTCTAAGAACTTCCAAGCTTCTTCTCGTCAAATATAACCTGTAAATGAAAGACAAAGACAACTACACCAAGCGTAAAATCGACGGGATATGATATATACGCCGAGAGTTTAGGGTTTTGACTCTATGAAAGTAGTAAAGATAGGATGAAAGCGATGATATAATTATAGGTTTCTGTAGGTTTACAACAAAATTACAGATTTTAAATATTGCACATTTTATTTTTCAAAAATACTTGAAAAATCTCGAATCTTCACATTGCTTGAGACGCGATGCCGTCGGGTTTAATCCCGACGTCGTCTCCACGCACTGTGAAGATTTCCTCTTCGGTTTTTAATGAGAAATTTCTTGCACATAATTTTATTAGTTATATCTGTAGAAAACACTGCATAAAAACCTGAAATTAATCATTACAATCATATGACTCGAAACTGACGTGAATTAATCTAAATAATTTATTTTAAATGTTTAAATCTGGTTCTTATAAACCGAATATATCCCCATACACTTATTTTATGCAAAATATTTTATGCAAAATACCTTTGATTGTAAATAAGATGAAGTTACAAACAAACAAAGCATGATTACAAAATGATTCAAACATTAAAAGAATAAATGATAAAGAATTAAAACACAAGACACTCCTAAATGCGGGAAAGTAAACATTAGGTTGCCTCCCAAGAAGCGTTTTTCTTTATTTATGAGTCTTGTAGCTAGAATCGAAGTCACACGCTCTAACATGTCATAAAAGTGATCCAAGTTGATGATTTCCCTTGGATCTTCCTTCTCAAAGAGTTTCCTAGAAGTGGGGACTGATTGGAGGGTTTTGGTGAATTCTTCTCCATCTGGGACAATTAGCCTAATCTTGGCATGCCATGCCCCGTCTCTATTTTTGGGTGGTTTATCCCAGTTGATGGGGTTCTTTATCAAATTCTCGGATTCCCACATATTTCTCTTAAGGTTTATGGGTATAGCTCCTAAGAACTTTACTATTCTTCTAAATACTAGGACGTCTTTAAAGGGGTTTATTTCGGCATCTCTAGCTATTTCCTATTCTCCAGGAAAATGACAGTTTAAGAAGTCTTCCTAGCATAGTAAGGAGTTCGTACACCCACACCATCTAAGCTAGGTCGTGGTTTGTATGACTCTTTTTTTCTTAGTGTGGTCCAATAGGGTGCTTCCTCTCGACCTAGTTCAATCCATTTTACTTTGAACACCGACCTAGTGATCCCTTCTCTTACCTTTATTTTAGCGTTCCTACAATCTATAACTGCATTGGCGGTTGCTAGAAATCGTCTTCCTACTAGTAAAGGGGCTTCAGGGTCCTTCTTTATGTCGATTACATAAAAATCGGTTAAGAGTTTTAGTCTCCCTATATGGACTTCTACATCTCTAACAATTCCAATAAGATAGGACTTGGTTCCATATACTAATCCGAATACATGGTTGGTTTCCTCTAACAGTCTGATGTTGAGCTTTTTGAAAAGGTATAACGAGATTATGTTTACGAAAGCCCCTAAATCTGCTAAGGTATCAAAAGGTTCAGAGTTCCCTAGCCTACAGGTAGAGTGAACAGTCCGCGATCTTCTATCTTTTTAGGCATCTCCCCTTAGATGAACGCGGACCCATTTTTGCCTAGCTCTAAGCTCTCCACGTATTTGTCAAGTATTGCATTATACATTGGAGCATGAGATAGGACTTCGAGAACCGACAGGTTGAGATGAAAATCCTTGAATTCATCTTTTAAAGTTTGCCGGGGAGTCTTCACTTGAGAGGTGTTCTGATTTTGGTGGCCAGTATGTGGTTTGTAGTCTTTTTTGGGATGAATTGAGAACCATTGGGAACACTATTTTTGAACGGTATTATATCGAAATATAGGGGTGAGAATAGGAATTGAGGATCTATTGTTGGGTAAGAACGAGCAGACAAAACTAGAGAGGTAGAGTTAACATTAGTTTTATGTTCTTAACCGTGTCGCTAGGAAGCGCTCCAGCTATTCGATCGGTGATGGCCTTCAATACCGTGTTGATTTTGTTGGTTATCTCGCTTTGTTGTTGTTTGAAATCGCTGAGCGCGCGGCGCGAGAGCGACAATCTAGCGTCTTTTGAGATTCCATGAAGTTGGACACCAAGCCAGTCGAGATTTGGATTGATTATTGAAATTTAAGTGTGGCGTTGAGAGATGATTGAAGGATTCCTGAACCGTAATTGTAGCGCGCGCGGCTCTAGGTGGTTTGGAATAAATTATTTTGAGAAATTTTGGGTTGTTCTCCGACCTAAGTTTTATGGGTGACTTCTCCATACGGATTGTAGGTGTCACCAAATTGGTTTTTGCTCGGGTTTTAAAAAGTGTACCACAGACCAACCGGCTTTGTCGGTAGTGAGTTAAGCATAATCAACAAAAGCTTGCTGCGGGAATATTCCATTCAGAAACAGAGTGTCGTATGGACCCAATTGCATATTCTCACATGAAGAAGTGATTTGTTCACTTGAGTAGGTTGCGTCAGAGCAAGATGAGATTCCATCAAGCATTGAACTTGATTTTCAAGCTCGATTAGACGACGGTCAGATGTACTCGGGACTCTTGAGGCAAAGAGACCACCTTGACCGGTTTAGCAAAGTACCTTGGGTCATTCCAACTTTCGTAATGATAGAGGGCGAGTTCCTCTAATAATGCCCAGGATTCTTTGGCGTTTCTGTCACGAAGCTTGCCACCGACCGATTGATCGATGGTTCGTATTGTGACGGGACTGACATGGTCATAAAAGATTTGGACTTGGAGCCAAAGATCGATGCCATGATGAGGGACTTTTTGGAGAGTCGAGTCCTTGTAACGAGTCCATGATTATGAAAGAGACTCTCCTTGATGTTGTTGGAACATCAGGATATCGTTGCGGAGTTTTACAGTCCTTCCTGGTGGAAAGAATTCCCATGTGGTGATGGATCTTATTGGAAGACGTTCAAGCCAATTGCTAGCTTGATCGTGAAGGGAAAATTAAAATAAACGCAGGCGCGTTATTTCCCTATTATCACCATTAAGTTCAAGTGAGTCCACTAGTTTAAGAAAATCCTTAAGGTGTTGGTTTGGATCCTCGGACCGAAGTCTGTGGAATGAGCATCCGTTTTGCGCCAACCAGATGGTGTCGGATCGAAGATGTGCCACATTGTTCCCTTCGAGAGCTTCTGGTTTAAGTAGCTTCGTGGCAATGTTTGTATTAATCTCAAAAGAGTGACGAGTATGGATTCTCTGTCTCGCCCCATGTGGGTTGACTAGAAGGAATTATGAAAAAAATAACACGAAGAAAAGATAGACTACAATAAAGCTAATACGGAAATAAAGTTCTCACTTGATAAGAATCAAGCGAGTAGAACTAAGTTAAACAATGGTCGAAACCTAACTATTCCCCATGCAGCGTTGCCAAAAACTTGATGTGGAGGTTGTGAAGACTTAACATGAAGCTTTAAAATCCCCCTAGTCAGAGTACCTAACCGTTGTAGTGTAGTAAGGCAGTGTTTGGTAATGGATTTAGTAGAAGAAAAGGGTGTTTGGTGATTTTTAGTGGCCGGCCCCCTTAGTGATAAAGGGGCCGCCCCTTTTAACACGGTCGGTCCCCTTAGAGCTAAGGGGGCCGCCTATCTGACGACCCAGTTTTTCTTGGTTTTTTGATTTTGACTAGTTTTATCAATATATAATTATTAAAATACGTCGAGAGCTACTAGTAATATTATTTTAGATAACCTAGTTCTCGAAAAATGACGTCGAAAATAAAAAGAAAATACTTGACACATTTAATTAACTTTTCATTTAATTAAATGGACTTAAATAATTTCCGATGAAATAATTAAGTTGTCAAGATTTTTTGACCGAGAAGAGGTTTAGAGATGATTGACGAAATTTAATTGACATTTTAATTAACCTTTCGCTAATTAAAAATACTTTGATTATTCCGAATGAGATAATCAAGTTGTCAAGCCGAGAGAAAATTTAACGAAGATTTAGTGACGTTTTCAATAAACTTTTTGTTAATTGAATAGATTAATTACTTCGGATGAAATAATTAATTTGTCACGATTTAGAGTGTTTGCGTAGTGGGAGAGATGATTAATACGTGATGATAAAATAATAGAATGGAGTCAAAGCTCGATAAGATGGTTCTGATAAAGGTAGTTCATTGTAGACATGTAGTCGAGGAGGATGTCGTAAACGAATGGAGTTTGTTTCATCCATAGTGTTTTGATGTCATGCCTTTCCGACGCTTAAGTATGGTGTAAAACTAATCCTACTTCTATGTTAATTATTACCCTTTAAGTTACTTTTCTTCATCTACGTGAGTTCACTACATGTGGACGTAGGAGATTTCCATTTTATAGAGGTACGTAGAGAATCCTAATTTAACTACGTGAGAGCAAAGTTAAGGATGTGCTTGGAACCTGTTGAAAAGGAGGATGAAGTTGTTAACTTCTTAATGGTTAATTTCTTTAAAAAAGTGCTTAGCAGGAGCATGATAAAGAGGAACCACCTACGTAAATGTTGAGGTTTCGCCGCCTCAGGGAGCATGGACTTTAGGTTTTATAACATTTATGAATTGGATATGGACACATGGCTTGTATAGTGTCAGGAGCGTTTAAGTGTTTGAAAACTTGTGTGTTTTTATCTTCAGGTATTCAAATGGGTTGAAGGGTTCAATTCTTAGAACACCATGATTCTCGAATATTTAAACATGTAATTACTAAGATGAAAATTCAATCCTCATAACATTTTCATTTAAGCACTTGTTTGTTTTATGTTTATTTTTCATGTAAAGGAATTGTACTAAATTGGGGAGCATTGTTGGAAATTTAGTTTAATTGTGGGTTCATTTGATACCGGATAATAGGACTAGAGGTACGGAGTGTACACCCATAGGTCACCGAACACCCTAACTCAGATAGTGGTTAAAAGGAAATTCATGTCACTGATAAACTTCAGTAAGTTCACTCTTTAGTGAGTAACTCTAGACTGAAGGATATTCATCAATCTGATGGCTTCAGCGTAAGCTGAAGGATACCATCAAGGAATAATCCATCAGAGGATGTATCCTCAGCGGGCTAACTCACTCAGCGAGTATTTTCAGTTTGAACCTTTAACGGGTATGCTCCTTAGCGGTCTAGCTGAATGTTCATAACACTGAATGAATAACACGCTGATATGAATTCAATGACTTGTAACTGCTTTGACCATTTCATATGGTAAGTTACAATCACATTTAATGACCACAATTAATATGGTCATGTAATCGCTAATTCCTGAAATCAAATAGTCTAATTATGGAAGAGATTATATCTCTTATAATCTCTCATAATTATTTGACCAAGGACTTGAGTACTCTCCTATAAATAGGAGATCATAACTGCATGAAGAACACACAGAAAAACCTACACACATGGATGCGCAAGGGTTCTTGTTTGGTGCCTCAAACAAGAACATACATTTGGTCTTATCCCAAGTAGATATTCGTGATACCCAAGCAATAGGGTCGAATAGTTTACTTTGGAAAGTGAATACACGATTCCAAGTGATATCCGGTACCCATCTTTGGTACATAGCTACTTTATTGATTATCTTCACACTGATCTGGAAAAACAACCACTAACAATAATACATTTGTCTTATAGATAAAAGTTCAACCGGATACTGTTAAATTTATTTATATCAAAAAGCCACTCATTTTATCGAACTAGATTTTCAAACCGCGCTCCGCTACGGAGCGCGAGGTTAATACATCTTCTACATGAATTAACTGAGGAGCTTTTTCTTTTTGGATCCTCCTTCGCCGTATAATTCATTCCATTGGAGTAACTGTTTCATATTTGTTGACTTTGACGACACGCTTGCGCATACATGAAAGTTTCAATTTTGCGCATTAGTTTCTGTGTTGCTAGAAGTTTTTAAAAACTGTGTAGGTACAAAAAAAACTATGTAGAAGCAAACAAATACTCCAAAAGAATTAAAAAAAACTAAATCAAACAAATGAGGAACAAAGCATGGAGCTTACTTTGCTGACTCCCCGAATGCTTGACATGACCCTGCAAAGTGCTTGACTCATTATCAAGCGAAGTGCTCGAATGCTTGGTACGACTTTGCAGACTCCTGTGAGAAACCTTGGCCGGTTGGTCGAGCTTGTCAGGAACACTCGTTCCTGCCTCTTCCATGTTATCTGAATATAGCAGATACAACAAATTAATCCAATATCAAATGGTTTTAAAACAAAAGATTTGAGGGGTGTTTTATGATTGTGTATTCGTTTGACTATCTTATCTACTATGCAGAAAGCTGATATATGATGAGCATGCAGTTACATTTTTTGCAGTCGTACTAAAAGCTTCCCTATGGCTGATATTCATGTTAGTCTAGGTCAAATCTCTTCTAAAACGCACATCCAAACACCCCTCGATATATTAAATAGTAATACATAGTTATCTTTCCACAACGTGTGTCGAATACACTAAGGTCCTAGGTTTATGAGCCTGTATTACATGAATAAGTAGAATTTTTTTCTTATATATCCGTGAGTAACTCATAATAACTAATATAAAGTATGCACAATCTATGTGATATTTGCTTTGGATTCATCAATTGACTTCCAAAAGACTAACACAATCCGATTAGAATTGCCTTCCTATAAATCAAATTACTATTAGCTTCATGTGGCCACTTAAAAAATAGTTCTAAAGTCAACCGCAACCGCAACCAATAAATCTGTTAGAAACTAGAAGAGGGGTTAAATAGTTTACCGCTTTTTAATTTAATGTATCGTTTGTTTATAAAAACTTAGATTCGACTTTATGTGATCTCAATATGTGCACAATATGAACAGTACAACTATATGTGCACAATATGAACAATACAACTAGGCAAATAAATGATAACAAGATATAAAATAAATATGTAAGACAAGAGATGAGAGTTAGAAATATCAAACCACAACACAAGGATTTATAGTGGTTCTGTAACGAAGGACCTCTTTGCCTTACTCCACTCCCCGAGCACCAAACTCGAGAGTTTTCTTCACTACGTCAACAAACTCCATTTAGGCGGAGAAAACCGTACACAAGTAGCTTACACCAATTTCTGACACAAAGCCAAATGTTGAGTTCTAATCTTAGCTAGAACCAATCTATCACACACTTTGTATTTTGAGGACTTTTGAGAACTAAAATACTAACCGCACTATCAACTGATCACCACAATCTAACTATACTTTCTATGATCACCACGATATAACTATTACACACAATTACACAATACACACATACAAATTATGACACAATCGTAACTTCATTACGAGAACACAAACTAAGCTATAATACTTTGTGACTTGATGATAGGAAGTATTCTTCTCTTGCACTTAAGGATTTAAGCTTGAATCACGTGGAAACAAATGCTTAAGATTAAATGATTAAAGGATTGTAGGTGATGTATAAAACTGATTTTAGACATAAGAGAATGAGAGCAAAATGTGAGAAAATCAGTTGGGAATAGTCTGCTATTTATAGGCAATGTAGGGAGCCTTTTTGTTTGGCCGACCCGTTAGCTCCTAGGTCGGCCCCCTTATCACTAAGGGGGCTACCTTTACCTTTAAGGGGGCCGCCCAAGGCTAGACGCTCTCTTTTTTGTCTTTTCAAAGGGAGGTGTTTTCTGGATCAAATATAGCCGTTTTAGGTGAAAAATTTGAATTCAAAACATTTATTTTGAATAAAACATTTTTTATAAATGTAAAAATATTTTGTATAAGTTATAAAAATATTTGTAACATTTTATAAAACATGTGAGGTTGAATAAAAATTCCTTTGATCATAAAATGCATTAAGCATTTATTTATTTATACCTTTAAGTGATTATATTTTCAAAATGAAAATTTACGACTAATTACTTGTTTATTTTTAATTTTACATTGAGCGTTTTTACATTTTGTGATTATCAAAACGTAAAGAGGTCAAAAAATATTAATAACGTTTTTAGGCATCATTTCTATCAACAATCTCTTCCTTTTTGATGATTACAAAATCTAAACTCATCAAATGTAAAATTATTTTTAAACAAGTATTTAGTGAGTTTTATTTCGATTTCTCCCCCTTTTTATAGAATCAAAAAAGGTCTTCATCGATGAATATGCGTAAAATTGATGAAATAAACGCTCCCCCTTGATGTGTGCTCCCCCTCGTTCGAGGGCACCAAAGAATCGAGCTATGGTAACCTTGCTACAAAAACGAGTTAGAGGAACAAAACCAATGCTTCCAACATATAACAATGGCATGAAAAAAATATATTTAAACATGGTGACAAAAGATTTTAGCCAACCATCACAAACATCAACCAATTAAACTCAACTATATATGCATATAGGAGATAACTAACTAATTTGCCAATTGCATATTTAAAAACATAGAATTAAAAGTTCATTCATTCAAAAAACAAAATTGTATGTAATACACAATCATACAACTAGCATGCATTAAAAGAAGATATTATGCTTAAGGCATAATACATCGTACACAAAAAAACTACAAAGGTCCTAATTTTTCTAAAATGCCATAGGACTTGCTTGCAAAAGGTTTAGTTAAAAATTATTTGAAATATGAGCGACTAAACATAGAATGTGTTTAGTTTGGAGAATGTGATGGTGGTGGTGGTGAATTTGGTGGTGGTGGTCATGAGAGCATGTGTTCAATGTAAGAAAATATGTATTGGAGTTCATATCTCAATCTAAAGATGAGAGTGCGGTTGTGAATGCAACATAGGCATGAGTCTTCATGTGCTTCAAGAAGGTTCCATGAAATGGGATGACCAAAGAGAGATGGTGGAGGTGATGGAGTATTGAATTGAATGTCAAGTGAATTAATTGGTAAAAGAGTGAGAGTGATGTCCATGGGTTCACTTCTTTGTGTTGAAGGTGGTGGAGGTACTCTTAAAGGAGGAGAATTTGGTGAGTTCAAGTAGCCACTGGTTGATGGAGATGTGGAAGAGGATGGTGATTTGAGTTTGGAAGCAATGGAGGATGAAGAAGTGGCCCTAGTAGATGGTGTTTTTGAAGGTGCATTTGGTGCACTTGGAGATGAGTGGTGCTGTGTATGTGATGGGGTTTTGGTGTCATCTTCGGTTAGATCAACAAATGATTGTATAGGTGGAATGATGTTAATTTTTGGTCTCTTAGATGGTTTGGAGGTGGAAGCCTTAGTGGATGCCATGGAGATAATAGTGGTTGATGATAAATGCAGAAGATGATGAATTGGTAGTAAAAAGTAGGAGGCAATTTAATGGAAGAGGATGGTGTAGAAGTGGTATGAGTTTGAGTTAGTTTAAACATTTCTAAAATATGTTCGTGTTTTCTGGGTAAGGATGGCTAAGGCTAAGTAAAAGAGGGTTAAAAAAAGAAAGGAACAGTAAAACCCGTGATCAGGTAGGCCAACCCCCTTATCTATGGTGTCGGCCCCCTTATTGATAAGGGGGCCGCCTATCTGACACTTTTCAGATGACCCAAAATTTGAAATGGGTATCCGCTCTATCCCGAGCGACCAATCGTAACTTACCCACACACGGGAAAACTACGCTCTTCAAGCTTAAC
>BQNB010207617.1:0-10464 GCA_026074375.1 Tanacetum coccineum
TTTTTTAAAAGGAAACGTATTCACCCATCCCCCCCTCTATGGTTTCCACACACTTAATCTACTTAAGATCCTTAATTTCATTTCACACCTCGAATTTTAATGGAATCTTTGAATTCTAATTCACAAGAGAGAGAGAGCTGCATCAGTTGCAACAAATGCAAGTCAAAGCAAAGGAAAGTTGCATGACATCTTTTTGACTACTTAATTCATTTCTCCAAGTTCTTTTATACAATGGATTAAAAATCATGGGAGGATTCGAACGGGCATTTGCGTTACTCTTTGATTAAGATGTTTAGATTTTCACATGCTCAATGTTAATAAACTTGGATCAACTAGAAAAGCAACTTAACAAAGAAGAATTTTAAGAAACTGGATCCATGGATGCTTTTAGAGTACTCAAGAAACAGTTTCAACGGTTCATTAATTTTCGATACTATTTCGATGATGATGATGGTCTAATGATAGCATACACTTGAACCGAGGTTCGACAATTCCGTGATACATTGATGCAACACATGGAATCTGTTAAGAAGTCCATTAATGAAAGAGCACAACATAAACGAGAGTATGATAGCAGGATGAATGAAAGACAGATGCAGTCAAAAAAGGGAAAGGTTGATTCGAGTAAAGCATTAGATGCTAATTTAGTTGTTACAGAAAGCAGTGGGACAGAATCAGAAAAGCATGATACAAACAGCCGATCTGGGAATGATACACATGCTGAGGATGTAGATATCAAACCTGCGAATGACAAAGAGCCAATGGCTGAGGTACAATTGACTGCTCAACATAATGTACTTGCTTATGAACAACAACATTCTATGCAATCTAAACCCATTTATGACACACATCTGTTAGAAAAGGTTGATAGCACTACCACTCCTGATTCAACAAATATGTGTCATAGGGGAGGAGAGATTGACCAGAATGCTGAAAATGTTCAGTTTCGTGTCCTTTACTTGATCCATCATTTGATAACATGATAACTGAATTTTCAAACCAATCCCTCGAGTCTGAAAATATTTTTCTCAAAAAGACCGTTGCCCAACTTCAAAAAGATTTTTCAAGAATGGAAGCACATTGTGTTAACATGGAACTTAAATATCAAAATCAAGCTTTAAAAGACGGGCAACATGGTCAAATTTTGAATGAAACAAGTAATAAAGCCAAGATTAAAAAGGAAATTGAGGTACTTGAAACAATCAATATCGAATTGGAACATAGTGTGGCTAAATTACTTGCAGAGAATGAGAAGTTGCATAAGGAAAATGAGCATTTGAAACAGACTTACAAAGATCTTTACGATTCTATCAAAAAGACACGAGTTCAGACAAAAGACCATAATGACTCACTGATTGCTCAAATAAATAGTAAGACTGTTGAAAATGCTGATTTAAAGGCTCAGATTCAGGAAAAGGTTTTTGCGAATGTAGCATTGAAAAACGAATTAAGAAAGTTAAAAGGAAATAGCGTGGATACTAAGTTTGCAAAACCATCAATCTTGGGGAAACCGGTTTTACAACCACCCAGAAACCAATCAGTTGTTAGACAACCGAATGCGTTTAAATCTGAACGACCTAATTTTTCAAAACCACGGTTTGCCTCCCAAGTTGATGTGAATAACGTTTTGTCAAAACCAGTCACTCAACATTATTTGCCTAAGGGAAGAGAATCTGCTTTTGCAAAACCTAATCATATGATTGCATCTAGCTCATCTAGGAATAGTTCTAAGAACATGCCAAGATTTAGTTCAAATGACATGGTTCATAATTACTATCTAGAGGAAGCTAAGAAAAAGACACAAGAAAGAGATAGAAAGTCAACAACTAGTGTAATGCCATCTGCTAAATCACAAAACACTACTAAGAGTTGCAAATCAAAACCTAGGAGCAATAATCAAACATCTAGGGTTTTGCCAACATCTAAGAGTAGTTGCCCAACGACAACTGTTATGCCAAATAGATCACTCTAGGAATTCTAGTTCCTTTTCGGACTCCAAACACTTTGTTTGTTTGACTTGTCAGAAATGTGTCTTTAATGCAAATCATGATGCCTGTTTAACAAAATTCCTAAAAGAGGTGAACTCTCGCATTAAGGTTTAATCCCCTAAGACTAGAAACAACATCAAACCCATAGAAAAGATAATTAATGTAATCAAACCTAAAAGATGGATCTCTAAAGGATATAGGATTTCTCCCAATAAGTCTTCCGTTGTGCATGAGAAACCAAACACTCCTAGAGCTTGTCTTAGGTGGAAACCGACGGGTAGAATTTTCAAGACTGATGGTCTTAGATGGATACCTACTAGAAAGATGTTCATCGATAGCATAACCAAGGTTGACAATGAACCCCCAAATGGTTCAAATGAAGATATCACTAACACATATGAATGAGAACAAACTCTTAATGTCTGTGCATGTACTCTTAACTTAAGTGCATGTACATCTTTCAATCCTAAAAAGGGTTTAAGGAACCAAGGGTTCAAGGAATTTATATATGATGAACAAGAACTATGGCGTTTGCTGACAACACTTCAGGCCCCGCTCCTCAAAGAAAAGAAAGGTGTACACTTCAGTGCACTTTATCTTTGAAAGAAGAGAAATCTTCTTGTTTTCGACCATTCTCATCAACAAGTTTCATATTTTCCATGCTCGTTCAGTCGTTAAATGGATCAACGTACATTAGCTTGTATTCTAATTCACTATATCAAAAATGGCAATCACATATGCAATTTTTGAAGGGTAGAATAGTAAATCAAATGTGATCAATAAGGTTTAACTTGGTCTCTCAATGTGTATGAAATGGTCAAATGGCTTCTGGACAATTCAGTTCCGGACCCGGGCTTTAATATGTGACTCCTGTAACATCTTGTTCAGGAATTGTACCAAACCTTGTTCCTCAACAACCTTTTAATCCACCAACCAGAAATGATTAGGATCATTTGTTCCAACATATGTTTGATAAATACTTCAATCCTCCACAAAGTGATGTTTATCCAGTAGCTGTAGCACCAAGAGCTATTGAAATAACCGGTACACCTTCATTAACAACCATTGATCAAGATACGCCTTCATCAAGTACTTCTGTCAATTAACTAACAATCAACAAATCCGCATCATCTCACAAGGTGTTGAAGAACCGATACCAAATACACACTTTGATCATCCATGTCATGAACCTCTTCATGATGTTTCTACTTCACAAGAATTGTCGTCAAATGTTGATGCGTGTTTTCATTTAAAATATATTTTTATCAAGTTATAAATTTATAAAACTCGATCTACCTAACCATGCACTAACGGGCAGAGAACCCAATCATGGGAAGTATAGAATGGTAAATCCGAGGTCGTCCAAAGAGCTAAGTTGTAATTAGTTTTAATTTGAAATGTCATGTTTTGAAAATGGTTTTTGAATTTTGATTTGAAATATCTAAATAACAATAAAATAATACCTTAAGTAAAAGGATAGGAGATATCAAGTTGAGAAATAAGTGCCTAACTAGTTACGTTCATTACTATTGTTATAAAGACATTTTCCTGTTGCAATGTCAAACTTGGGTTTCTTTTTACTGGTTTTTAGGTCGTTTTTGTTAGACTTGAATGTGGATCATATAGAGTCACTGCCTATAACTCCTGGCATTTCCAAATCAGTCCTGAGTATCTTGGAGGTAGGTTATCTAGGTTGCAGTGATTAATCCCAACTATTCCCAAAGCAATATCTAATAACCTAAAAAGATTATTAACCCTCCCTCTTTTGAAAGAGTACCTATGCTTTTTAAGTATCGAGTGATAAGTGTGTGGACCGATCAGTTCCTTTACACAGATTAGGAGTTGCAATCCTCCCTAGTACCATTGGTTCCCATATGTCTAGGTAATCTATTTAATAGGCAACTAGGTCCAAACCACCGTACTTCAAAAGCCAGGGTTACCAACGATAGTCTAATGGAATATACTAATGAAACCATAATTTAACAGGATATTTCAATAACAAAGTAACTACAGAACTCTAGGCTAGCACGTTAAAGTGCTTAGCCGCTCATGGTAACGGGAAACAAGTAAGTAGATAAAGAATAATATATTGAAAATCTATAATTTTTACAGGATTCGTATTTTTGAACGATTTATAATACAATAAAGTAAGTAAAGTGTATCTCCCTTGGACTCCAAATGGACTTCTTTGAAGGTTGGAAAGCCCTTGTCGCCTCTCCAATTGGTGTGTGGATGTGATGTTGGAATAGCTTGAATGGAGGCCTTATTTTTAGATATCGTAACCATTTACCCCCCTGTTATGGCGTAACCAATAAAGGTGTTACGCTGTAACCAAGTTACACGACATTCCATAATTAAGCAGCTGTTATGGCGTAACCAGATATGGTGTTACGCCGTAACCTTCATATAACTTCCATATGTACGTGATCTTCATTCCATATTTGTGGATCTTCATGGTTATGGCGTAACTGAATAAGGTTTTACGCCGTAAAGTCTTCCATGATTTTCGTACTTGCTTAATTTATTTTACTGTGTAACCATTTTTGGTGTTACGCCATAACATTCTTCAGAATTTACACTTCAAGTCCTTTTTCCCTTGTTTCTTGTCACTTTCCTGCATTTTACCTAAAAACTACAAAATAACAGAAAATATCTCGTTTTTGAGTGTTAGTGAAACATTTACAAGTATTTTAAGGGGTATTTTGCCACCAAAAAGTATTAAATATTTTATGTTATCAAATATCCCCCCACTTGACTTCTACTTGCCCTCAAGTAGAATTTGTTAAAACATTTCATAAAAAGATTTCTCGAGAATAACTTCAAGAAACGAATTTATAAAACTTTTATGCTAGAAAACATCAAAGTCGAACACCTCACGAAAAGGGGATAAAAAGTCACTTAGCTGTCCACTAGTCTAAGTGTTTCATTTTCGGGGTGATCGTTCAATTTCATAGTCATAGCATGTATTCTATCATAAGCTTAGAGAGTACACAAATTTGCACCAGTTAGAATTAGGGTCTAAATAACTCTTAAAGGCAACAAGGGTATTATGGTTTAAAGGGTGAGGATAGACTTGGAATACACATTTAATGGTTGATAATGTAAAAACACAAAACAAATAGTCTAAAGTAATCTAAGGTTGTCATAACTAGCTACTGTCCATCCATGAGTCTAAGAGTCAAAGTCTAAAAATCTGATCTTCAATAATGGGCTACTAGCTGCATTCTTAATAAGTATCAGTATAACTTGGTGTAACAATGGGCTACTAGCTCCATCTTACAAAGATGTTTTAGTGCAATTATAGGCTACTAGCTCCATTTTTATTATTATTTTTTATTTTGCACCATCTTTATATTTTTAGCACATGGGTGGCTTTTTTGTTGCACCCTTTTTTCTTCATGGTAAATATGCAAATGCTACAAGGGTTTATATCTTCAATTATTACCCCTGCAACATTCGATATTACACGTACATCCCCCCACTTAAGATAAATAATGTAGAAAGTGGTGGTACATGGGGGGTCTTGATAGATCATAAATAATTGGTCTTCCAAGAAAGCCTATAATTCTCGTTCCCATTCCCCTGAACCATGGACTTAAGTAGCCAGAGATTTCAACACAAAGAAAAATTAAGACTACAGGGAAGGCTAAGGTGAAATTGTGTAACAAAACATATAGAGTAGGTTGAAAACATAGATTGGTTCAACATGGGTGATCTAAGGATATCTTGCATAAATAATGAGTGCAACATAAGGGTTTATCACGGGAGGTCGACAAGTTAGTGTAACAAGTCAATAAATACACACATATAGGCTATTTGGGTGATTTCCTAATTGTTGCCTTCCTTAAGAACTAACTATTCCTGTAATCAAATTAGGTCTCGTATTGATGTACATGCCAAGTTCTAAAGTCTACAATTTATACTGGCACACTTACTATTTTTGTATATTTTTTAGTAATATGATGAAAACGGAATTTAGGCCATAAATTCACCAAATAGTAATAATGGGTAATGGTGCATTTGGCTCAAAGATTTACTTTGGTTTTATTAACAGAAAAAATTGTCAAAAATTAAAATTGGCTTGATTTTTCCATAGAGACTTGGAAAATCAAAGAAAGCATACGTCAAGTTTATATTCTACATCCCATCCCCCACTTGATTTTATACCAATGTCACTAATTGTACATTAAATGAATGAAATAATAGAAAAGAGGTAGAATTAAGACAAGTAAACTCCTGAGCATTGATTGAAAATTTGAAATTTGGCCGGAAATTTATAATCTTCGTCTTCCGCAAGCTCTTTATCCCTTGTGATCTCAGAAACAAACCAAAGACTTAAAAAATTCTCAAGAATATCGAAGTGTACACGAACATATTGAACCTAAATCACTTTCGTAGGTATCACGGTTGCATTTAGCATAAGCAACAAGCCTTTTAAACCACTTGGTGGCCCAAGTGGACTAGTTTAGTCTTGTGAGGGCTTCCAGAGAACGTACCCACAAAGACCATTTACGTATACAAGGTTTGGATATGTTTAAAACTTAAATTTTTAAGATTTCAGAAGGAGGTTACGGCGTAACTATAGTGGTTACGTCATAATCAAATGGTAAAAAATTTAAGTTTTTAAGGGGTTACGGCGTAACCTTAAAATGGGTTACGTCGTAACTGTAGTGGTTACGGCGTAACTAAAGCTGTTACACCATAATTGCTGCAATTTCAACAAAGTTACCAAATGAATGTGAGTCGAGCCGGTCTCAAGAATTGCCTCCTAGGTTCTGTATTCTGCAAAATAAAGTAAGAAACATGCAAACCAACTAATGTGAAAAGAAATTCTAATAAATAAAAGACGGGTTATCTCCCGACAAGCACTTTTGTTTATTAACGAGTCTTTAAGTTAGACTCATAACCCTTCTATGTTTCGTCGACAGAGTCCTCTCCATCATCCCCGAGGGTTTCTTCCATTTCCTCCATTATCATTTTCCTAAACTTTGATCCATTTTTTCTTCCTAATGATAGGGTTTCATTACTTTTGTCACTAACACATATGAAGCTACATCCGTTGTTGAACTTATATTTAGTCAATTCAAATGTTTCTATATGTACTATTGGAGGATTGTAATCTTCATTAACTAATTCCTTTTTTTCTCCATTCTTATACCAGTAATCATACCACCAATCTTTATCCTTACTTTAAGCTTTTTTACATTTTGTCCATATTTCTTCAAGAACTTGCCCTTTTTCTCCAATTTTTATTTCATATTCATCGGCAAGTTATTCAATTTCTTTAGGGAATACCTAATTGTAAATTTTGTGTTTTTTTTTTTTTTTTATTTTTCTTAACATCTTCCAAAAGGGTCATTCATCAGGATCTATTGCTCAATAGATTTATCTATCACCCTCATAATATTAAATAAATCGTTCCTAGCTCGATTTACTTATATCTAGGGGCCCTTTCTAAGCTTTGCCCTTCTTTTAAATGTATAGTCGTAGGCTAGGTTCTTATATAAGAGGAATTCTTTATTTACACATTCTGAATACCTTTTGCTCCAAACAGAATCCTCAACCTGACAACTACCATATCTTATGATTAAAAAGTTTAGAAATGATACCCCATCTCCTTTCATTTCCTTCCTTTTGTAGTTATTAGGGAAGAACCAATATTTTGTTTCACCGAGCTCATTTATTCCATAAATTTCTTGCCCCTCATCACATTCGTTCCTGAACGGGTTATAGGATGGCCAAGCCTTAAAGTCCTTATCACACTCTTGTATAATCGGTTTTACAAAATGTATTGTTTTTTTTTTTTTTTTTTTTTTTTTTTTTTTTTTTCTTTTTTTTTTTTTTTTTTTTTTTTTTTTTTTTAGTCGTGTCATTACTTATCTTCAATCTTTTAATGAATGGTTCGTCAGTGTTAACTGAGTTTAACATAAAGATTCCCTTCGAAGGGGCAAAATTATAGTCATTCCTATTTATGCTAAACGTTACCCTTTCATCTCCTATCCCCAGTAATAGTTCTTTTTCAAAAACACTAATTTGGGCGTGAATGGTGGCCAAAAAGGGTCTTCCCAAAATAACAGTCGAATTGGGGGTTTGATCTAGAATTACAAAGTCGGATGGAAACAGGAATCTATTAATTTTTACAAGTATGTCTTTAACTATCCCAAGTGGTTCTTTTTTCTCATATTAGCCATTTCCACTAGCATCTCGTTTCACTAAGGTTTCTTAATCCCAAACTCAAAAATATTCCTAGATAGAACATTTACACTGGCTCCTAAATTGGCCATAGCATAAAAGTTAAAGTTACTGATAGTGCAGGGAAGCGTGAAATGTCTTGGATTAGATTCCTTCGCAGGTAGTTGATCAATGGTGTTTTCTTCCTGAGAGTCAAAGAGGAAGGATATTTCGTGTAGATTCTTATGTTTCTCAGGAGAATTGGGTCCCTCATTTTCAACAGTTACTACCTTTGCTTGTTCAGATTTTTCCTTCTTAGAACGGAGTTCTTCAGTTAATTGTTCGATCTGGGTTTCTAAGTTTTTAAATGAGGCGTCTTGGTTCCTTGTATTAATCTCAGCATTTTCTTTAAGCTTTTTAATCCAAACCTCCATTTCAGTACTTATTCGAGTAGATTCCTCTTGATGCTCAGCCAATAATTCTTCTAAGCTTTGCCTCCTTTCAGCATATGGTGGATGATTATCAATCTTGGTGTAGTATCCAAGTGGTCCTGCATGAAACTTTCCTCCATTACTTCTGTTAAATGGCGCTGTTCGTCCAAATTCTCCATATCTGACCTCTTCCACTTGTTTAACTTCCTCGTTGAGGGGACAATCCTTGTCGAGGTGAGGTCCTTCGCAAATTTGGCATCCAACCTGGATTGCATGAACACTTACCTTTAACTTTTTCATGTCTCGTCCCAGGTTGTCCAACTTGTTTACTAAAGCAGCTAGTCCATCCTTGCTACTACTGCTTCCGATATTCCTGCTTGTTATGTCATCGTGCCATTTCTGAGAGTGGTCAGCCATGGTTTGAATTGTTGTGAGAGCATCGGCTGGTCTCATCCCGAGGATAGATCCCTGTTAATCAAGCAATTGACGGTTCATAGTGCTCAAACCCTTGTAGAAAATGTTTACTTTTTGATGACTATTGATGTCATAAGTAGGGCACTTGTATAGCAGGTCATTATACCGCTCCCAGGCCTGGGTTTGGACCTAGCTTGCCCCATTAATAGATTACCTTGTCATGATAGGATCCAATAGGTACTAGAGAGGATCACTAACTCCTTACCTGGTGTAGGAACTGACCGGTCACCGCACATATCACTCGATACTTAAAAAGCACAGGAACTCTTTCAGAGGGGGTTAATAATCTTCATAGGTTATTTGATATGTTTTGAGAATAGTTGGGATTAATCACTGCAACCTGGATAACCTACCTCCCAGATGATTCAGGACTGATTTAAAATCGCAGGAAGTATAGGATAGACTGCATATGCACATTCAAGTCTATCGACCTTAGAAACCAGTAATGAAACCATAGTTTGACATTGCACATGAAATTGTCTTCATAACAATAGTAATGAATTAACTAGGTTAGCACGTTTTCTCTCTTGATATCTCCTATCCTTTTACTTGCAGTTATTTATTTTTATTGTTCTTTTAATTTCAATTTAAATCAATTCTAAAAACCATTTTTTAAACGTGACATTTCAAGTTAAAACTAATTACAAAAACTTGATGCGTATTTTCTTTTAAAATATATTTTTATCAAGTTTTAAATTTATAAAACTCGATCTACCTAACGACGCACTAACGGGCAGAGAACCCGATCGTGGGTAGTATTGAATGGTAAATCCGAGGTCGTCCCAAGAACTAAGTTGTAATTAGGTTTTAACTTGAAATGTCACGTTTTGAAAATGGTTTTTAGAATTGATTTAAATTAAAATTAAAATAACAATAAAAATAAATAACTGAAAGTAAAAGGATAGGAGATATCAAGAGAGAAAACGTGCTAACCTAGTTAATTCATTACTGTTGTTATGAAGACAATTTCCTGTGCAATGTCAAACTATGGTTTCATTACTGGTTTCTAAGGTCGATAGACTTGAATGTGCATATACAGTCTATCCTATACTCCTTGCGATTTCGAATTAGTCCCGAATCATCTGGGAGGTAGGTTATCCAGGTTGCAGTGATTAATCCTAACTATTCCCAAAACATATCTACTAACCTATAAAGATTATTAACCCCCTCTAAAAGCATTCCTGTGCTTTTTAAGTATTGAGTGATAAGTGCGATGACCGGTTAGTTCCTACACTCGGTAAGGAGTTAGTGATCCTCCCTAATACCCATTGGATCCTATCCTGACAAAATAATCTATTAATAGGGCAAGCTAGATCTAACGAAACCATAATTTAACAGGAAACAATCATAACAAAAGTAAATTCATAACTAGGCCAACACTTTAAGTGCTTAGCCGCTCA
>BQNB010207620.1:0-10464 GCA_026074375.1 Tanacetum coccineum
GGATATATCTATCGGGATTGACAATCCCTGTTTGTCTTGGACTGACATTAGTCAAGCAAACACAGTTTCATTTGAGTCAGATTCGGATGTTGCGGGTTGAACATCTACACGGGCTTATCTATGATGATATATGTTAACGCTTCGGTGTCATGAGCTTAGACAATAGTAAATACTTTTCAAAGTGATATATAGGATTGCTATATTTCATGCTATGGTCATAAATCTTATGGTTCATCATTATTATTAAACAACAAAACCTATGAACTCACCAACTTTATGTTGACATTTTTAGCAATGTTTTTCTCAGGTGTTCTGTATTACGGAATATATGGAGTCTGCATTGGTATATTGGCATGTAGAGGTCTATCTCTCGTATCAAGTCCTCTTCACGCCATAAAGTCACAATCCCAAATCCAGTCTTCCGCTGCAGTAAATTTAGGGGTGTGACACCCTTCCCCTCTTGTTGAAATCAAACGGCCAAACCACAAGGAAAACAACTTCAAGCTTCAAAATTAAATCAAGTGGAATCTTTATGCTTTAATTTGAATTGTTTAGAAGTATTAGGCATGCATGGTGTGTAATAGGTCACCTTATCTTTATGCATGCAAACTTGGACCACTAAACCACTAACCAAATTAGGGTATTTTGATTTAATTATGAATCGCTAGTTGGTTAAGCATGAAACCTCCCCCTTTGGTTTGTTCATCCGCACCTACACCACACACACCCTTGGTGTGTGTTGGTCACTTAGCCATTGGTTCCTTCCTTTTGTTAAGTCATGAACCCCAAAACCTAATCCACTCCCTATAAATACCATGTTATACTTCACTTTAGGTCATTCATTTCACACATAGCCTCAAAAAAATTTGTTTTCCTATCTTCCTTTTCCTTCCTTGCTCACGGCAACAAAACACCACCACCACCATTCCATAACTTTTATTTCTATCAAGATTCATTCATTACAATATCATTTCTAACAATATCTAAGGGTGTTCCAAGGGTTTGATCATTTGTTTCAAAGGTTATAAAAATTTCAAGAGTTAGGGTTTTGGTTTATAGAAAGGGTTTTGCAAGATCATTTGGGGTTTATAGATCTAAGGATTTTAGGTTAGATCTTGTATGTTACTTTGATATGAATAGTAGAATGAGTTTTTAGACGCTTTTGGGATGATTTGAGCTTTTAAAACATTAACGTTACATATAGTATCATATATATATAATGATTAGGATCATTAGAAAAGTCTTTAACATATTTTTAGGAATCGTTAAGGATTTTCTAAAAATAGTAAGTTTAGTGAATATTAGTAAGATAGACATGGAAGTTAAACGTTTAGGTTTCTTTAATGCGTTTATGGAAATATGGATTTAGCAAATATAGGGGACGGTATTAACGTTCCAAAACTAAAAACTTTCCTAAAATAGAAACTTACTAAAAATGGTAATTTTTGGATAAACGCCGAAACTTAACGAAAAACTTTATAATTTTATTAGTCATAATTTGTTAACTAAGCCAAAGCACAAACACTCATGGATGACTTTTTCACTTACAACGATCCGTACAAGTTTCGTATACTTTTCGTCTTTTTATGACGCGTCATTGATTCAGGTCGCAAGTAAGACCTCTTGGCATTATATCTCTTCGTTCATTATTATCTCACCATCTGCTAAAGGTGAGTTCATAGCCCCACGTTTTACTATTTCTACTTTACTACTTTGGGGTGAGAACATTGCTTGTTTTTAAACTATGGACATTGTTACTTTACGTTACCTTTTTCCTGATTACGTGTTGCTTAAGTTGCTAATAGACTACTAATGCCCGAACTATCATGAACCGTTAATTTCTTAACCGACCATACTGGTTAAGTGAGCACGAATGTTATAAATAGATCTATTGGGACTAATTATCCCTATCCGGTAAGTAGCGCTTACTAGATTCGAGAGACACGAACAAACAGATATATACCATGTCGGATTTCACTAGGTAATCTTGGTCAGATACCTCTAGGGCAGTTAATTTCTTGATTGGCATATAATATGCTTCTTTGCATTGAGACCTCGATGTCATGAGCTTAACGCAACATTTTAAAAAATTTTTGTGTTAGTTAAGAAATACTATTTTATGTGAAGTTGTATCTGTTATAACTATCGCATGCGTACTGTGAACTTGTCACCCTTATTACTAAATTTAAACCTATGAATTCAACAACTTTATGTTGACTGTTTTAAGCATGTTTTCTCAGGTGCTTAGCTGGATTATTGTTGAGGTGCTAATTGATGTTGCATGCATTGTCGGGTGTCTTTCAAGAATATTTATCTTTAAATTTTCAATACTCGTTGTCTTAAAAACATGTTATGGTTCCGCTGCATTTGTTTTAAGCTTCCGCTAAAACTATATCAATTATGTTAAGAATATTGTAAGACTTATTATGTTTTTATCAAAGCAACGAGTTATGTTTTATCAAAACGTCCATATAGTGGCGTTTACTTGATCTGTGTGATGTATTATGCCGACACGCCCTCGGACACTTGATACCGTCAGGCCCGTTTGGGGTGTGACCAGCGATTAACCTAAAAAGATTTCTTTATAAGGAAATTGTGTCCGTTGAATACGTTTTTCTAATGATTTGGATATAGTGCATTTGCATCCAAAGACTCTAAAGTATTCAAGGGAAGGCTTCCTACCTAAAAGTATCTCATATGGTGTCTTATTAATAGTTTTCCTAATTAACACCCTATTGAGTATGTATGCGGCGGTTTCTACGGCGTGACACCAAAATCTTTGTGGGATGAATTTTTCATTTAACATTGCACGAATCATTTCTTGTAAAGTTTGGTTATTCATTTCAACAACCTCATAAGATTAAGGAGTGCGAGATGCCGAGAAGTTGTGAGAAATTCCATGTTTGTCAAAAAAAAGACTCTAAATTAGACTTCATTATCAAATTCTCTACTATGATCCGTTCGGATTGAGACAATCGAATGGCCAAGTAGGTTTTGTAGACTTGATGACATCAAATAACATCTATTTTATAGAATCATTTATCCCATGTTATAAACCTATTTTGTATAGTTATTGCAAAGAATTGTTACTTAATCGTTTATATTTGAGAATTGCAGTAATTATGGAGTAATTGGTGAAAGATAGCAAAAGGCGCGCATTCTGGAGCTTAAATGAAGATATTTTGAAGATTACTATTCTAAAGACAAATACGCCGTATCCATCAAGGATGATATGGGGAGGGGGGGGGGGCGTATCCGTGCCTACACTCACCAAAGACCACAAAGGATAAAGCTCAATACGCCGTATCCAGAGAGACTCAATACGCCGTATTCAAGATATGGAATGAATATAATATTCTGGAAGATATCAAACGTGGTACCTACTCCAAGAAATCCCCAATACGCCGTATCCAACTCCTTGGATATGCCGTATCGAACCGACTTCCATACCATATAAATACAAAACTCAAAAATGAGTTTTAAGTGTGCTAAATCATATTCTGGATACCTAAACCATAAAAAGTCGATTTCAAGAGGAGAAAAAGAGCAAAGAGGTCGAGAAACGTATCAATTCCATAGGAACAACTGTAAATTACCGGTTATACTTTAATTAATCGTTAAGTGTTTTGGGTATCAATCGTTAACTCTGTTTAGTTTTACCTGGCTAAATAATTACTCTTGAATTTATTATTACGTTTGAAAGCTAATACCTTCGGGTATTAGCCATTATTATGAACATCTGAATGTTTGGTATTTGTTTATCTCGATTTCTTGATTTATCGCTGTATGCTTGTTTATGTTTATCAATTTATACTTGTTTACGTACTTTTGTATGCGATCCTAATCATTCAACGAGGATCTAGAGATACGGACCCAAGAAGACAAGAGTCCCAGGGAATAGCATTCCATGAAAAATAATTCATACATCTAGAAAAATAGTTTACATAAATCTTCCTTACTAAGTCTGTGTCTACTGTATGAGATACGCTTCGAGCTTAACTAGTTTAAATTGGATATTGCCGATGGTTTTATTGATCGGTTGACTAGCAGGTGTCCCTAGATAATTCAACAGAGTAACGTTCTGATTCCATTTGGAATAGTTGGACAATGTGGAAACTACTATGAATGAATTTCCATTAATCGGTAAAGTGAGTAAAGTCTCTATTAGTCTGAGGGTTTTAACAAGATTCACCATTGCTAATAATCCCTAAGATAGATTATAATCAGCAAATAAGGATGCTTTATGCGGATGCTTTATTGTGACAAAAATCAATGTGACTAGGTCTAAGATAATGTAACGCTAAGATTCTTAAGAATGATATGCCACCTCGAGAGAAGAAATCATTGCACTAAATAAACAAACCAACTTTTTAATCGAATTAATAATGGTTAATAAAGTTTTCTTATATTTGGCTCGACCGCTCTTTTATCTTTTATTAATTAGCTCGCATGGGTAAAAGTGTCTTGAATTGATTGTAGTCACCAACCAAACCGTGCCAGTCTCTCAGGCTGAAAACCCCCTTTTCCCGTTAGAATTAGGAACTAAGACTGACATAAGTTTAGAATAGAGTAGAATTAACATAGATTAGATAACAAATATATTAATTGATAGATTTAACCTCGCTTTAAGTGTTCGACACCATACTTACCATGAAACTACTACCGATCGGGTACACTGCCCGTTAAAGGTTGTTTGCTTTAGTTTAGTCGGCAAAAATATAAATTAAAACTTTAATACATAAAATATACACCATACAACGACACATCAAGACTCTTACCTAATGCTTTACATTTATCAAAAACTTCATTTTTCATTTTTAGAAATAATGTCCTTGTATATCTTGAGTAATCGTCTACTGTTACCAAAGTATAAAAATTACCCCCGTAGCTTTGAATAGACGAGGGACCAAACAAATACATATGTAAAAGTTTTAAGACTTTAGTGGTTGAAATCATGTTTATAAGCTTATGATTTTCATGGACTTGTTTACATATTTTACATGCATCACAAAAATGATTATCAAAATTTTCTTTTGGTAGATTCAAACTATTCCTTCAAGGACATGTTTTGAATTAATCACATATTAGCATGTCCTAGTCTTTTATGCCAAAGGGTTGAGTTATCTACTATGGATGCAAGACAAAATTCATGTTTAGAAGTAGGAAGGATGTTACCTAGATTGAAGACCTCGCTTTTAGGTATGATATGCTTATCTTGGTTCAAGGGATATGAATAGAGTGGTCTTCTATATACATTGTTGTGATTTGTGAAACCATTATCCGTAACAAGATGATCCTATATAGAATCATGCTCACGCCGTATGTAAAATTAACAATGTAACTCAAGGTTTTGGTACCCACTTTCTTTTGGATCCATTGTGGTTAGCAAACAAGTGCCCAAGACAAACATTCTTGGGTATTGAAGTAAAGCACAGAGTTTATGTAGGCCATACCTCGAGAATGCGGACCAAGGATTATTTTGAAAATCATGGGAGTTTTGAAAGTTTGGTCTAACGCACCAAGGTGTTTTTAGCCTTTGATTTGGGTAAGAGTTTTCTCTCCTTTGGAAAGTGCTAGGTTGATGATGTGAAGATCTTTGGTTTTTGTGAAAATTTCTTCTTTCCGAAGAATGATTGTTTTAAAAATAAGGTCTTCGATTATATGAGTTTGATGGTCTCATATTTGGTGTGGGTAAGAGAGGTCTATGGTCAACTCGAGGTCGTGTGTATCCAAGTCCATTGTGTGAGCCCGAGTGGTGTCTTGTTTCCACTTTTGTAATGGGTGCTTGAGGACCTCGAGTGTTTGCAAAGTGAGTTTGAGGTACCACGGGTTTAACAAAGCTTTTTGAAGATTTTTTTTTGACTTTCTTTTTCAAACACTATTAGTTTGTTTGGACTCACGGAAGTGGTTTTTATCATTTTTAGAAAATCCAAGATCTTCTTTATCTTGGGACAACTTTTGACAACTTAACATGTCATCTAAAAACAATACTACTTGTTTCGTCTTGAAGCTTGGAAATATTGCTCTTTAAAGAGTTAACCTCTTGTGTGAGTTCCACACACTTTTAACAAGGTTCAATCACCTCTTTATTGCTTGCAAGTTTCTTTACTTCTAATTCGAGTTCATTGACTTTGCTAAAAAGCTTAAATTGTTCCTTTTCTCGAGCACGTTTTCTTGTAAAAGTTTTTCATATGTTTTAGAAAAGTCTTTGCTAAAATTTAGTAGTTCCTGGTTCTCCTTTTGCAAATTAATAATATTTGAATCATTATTAGAAATAGAAGGATTAGGTGTACCTCTTGAGAATCAATTGCCATGAGACATGTTGCATCATTTCGAGGTTCGTCACCATCTTCACTATCACTCCATGTTACTTTGACAAATGCTTTGTTGTTGGGCTTTGGACAGTTATCGACAAGGTGATTCTTGTCACCGCAATTATAGCACCCGCGTTCACGTCTTGAGCTCTCACCACCTTTAGTTTTTACTTTGCATATGTCAAACTTGTCATATACCTTGACACCTTTTCGAGATAGTTTTCTAAAGTTTTTAGCCATTAAGTTTATTTCTTCGTTTTCATCAATTTCGTCTTGACATGTACTATTATTACTAGTTTGACCCCTAGTAATATTAGCTTTGAGAGCTAGATATTTGACCTTATCTTTTGTAGTTATCTTGGAAACTACGCCATCATTTTCCAAGATCATTTCATAGACCTTAAGGTTCCCGACTAGCACGTCAAGAGGAAGTGAAGCCAAATCTTTAGATTCTTCAATCGCTGTTAGTTTGGCTCTCCATTTTAATGGAAGAACGCGAAGAAACTACCTTACGTGATTCTTGCTAGAATAGTCAGGATCTAATGATTCGAGACTAGTCACAATAGCCTTGAATCATGTGAAGTCGTTATCAATAGTTTCTTCATTGGAGATTGAGAACTTCTCTTATTCTTGAGTGAGAAGATCAATCTTGCAATTCTTGACTTGTGAATTGCCTTGGTGAGCGAGGATGAGTGTATGTCAAACCTCCTTGGCGGTTTACACATGAAGACTCTCTCATACTCTTTACGCTATAGGGCATTGTAAAGAGTCATCTTGGCTTTATTTTTCTTGACAAGCTTCTTCTTTTGATCATCTTTAAGAAGTTCATATGACGTTTCTTTCATTAGCTTTGTCTTTGAGTGTTCAACTTCATAGTAGAAATCTCCGTTTTGGACATTTCTTTCCTCCCAAGAAGATTTCACCACCTAAAGATGCTGAGACACCTGTTGAATCACCCATTCCAATATCTCCATCTTCATCAGTAGGATCTTTATCACCGATTAGGTCAACTATACCACCACCAGACTATCCCTTTGATAAGTCTATCTTCGCGGAGTTAGATAACTCATTATGGATCATACCGCAACCACTGGGAAGTGAACCAGTCCCCGAGAAACCTAATGAGTCAGATGCTTGTTAGAGTGTTCATCTCTGGAAGTCTTAGATTCCAAAATTTTCCATTATATCCTACAATGTAATATCAAAGAATGATCACAAGTCTTTGTATTATAATTTTTATACCTTAACTTGTGATATGACTATATCGCTTTATGGATTCTTATTATGTGTTGTCTTGTATATGTTGATAGATGCCTCCCAAGAGAACATCAACATCTGCAACACCAACTATGACTTAGGCTGCCATCCGGCAACTAGTTGCTGATAGTGTTGCTGCTGCTCTGGAAGCACAAGCTGCTAACATGGCATATATTGACAACAACAATAGGAACACCGTACTAAGAGAAACTCTTATAGCAAGGAAATGCACTTATAAGGAGTTTATGAGTTGCCAAAATTTCTACTTCAATGGTACGAAAGGAGCTGTTGGTTTAATTCGTTGGTTTGAACGAACTAAATCGGTATTTTCTCTTAGCAACTGTACCGAGGACTGCAAAGTGAAATTTACTACTGGTACTCTCACCGAGGATGCCTTGTCCTGGTGGAATTCCTACGCTAAACCTATTAGAATAGAGCAAGCCGACAAGATAGCCTGGACTGAATTGAAAAGGCTCTTGACCAATAAGTATTTCCCTCGAACTGAAGTCAAGAAAATGAAAGACGAATTTTACAACTTGGTTGTGAAAGGAAATGATCTCAAGACATATGCTAGAAGATTCCAGGAATTAGCAGTCTTATGTCCAAATATGGTACCAAATACTAAGAAACTTATGGAAGCTTTCATCGGGGGATTACCCAGAAGTATTGAAGGAAATGTTACCACTTTAAAGCCTCAAACTTTAGAGGAAGCCATTACCATAACCCAGAGGTTAATGGATCAGGTAACAAAGCATGAAGCTAAGCAAGGAACCAATGACCACAAACGAAAGTTTGATGATAGAAGAAACAACAACAACACCAACTACCCTAATAATCATGACAACAACAACTACCCCAATAATCATGACAACAATAACTACCCTAATGATGGCAACAACAACAACTACCAAAATAACCGTATCAACAACAATATGTCAACCGTAATCAATGATTCCTCCACCAGCAAATTGAGGCATGATAAACCTCTAGGACTTGTGGAAAACCGTAGATATAATGGACCTCATCCATTGTGTAGGAAGTGTATACTGCATCACACAGGATCTTGCACAGTCAGGTGTCAGAATTGTAATGACTTGCCACAAGTTAATATCTTTGGACTTAACATAAGTTTATAAGCGGGCTTTCCAAAAGCAAAACTCATTTGGTTCTAGCAAATGTGGTATTTGCATAGAACACCTGTAACAACCCACAATTTTCATCATTGTAATTTCCACTTATATTATATTAAATACTACTTTTTCACGGGAAATTTTTTGCTTTATTCCATTATGTAACATAATTTACATTTCTAAAGTAAATGAGCTCATGCAACCTACCAATGCCATTTATATCTATGTTTACATCATGTAAACCTTCTAATATGTCAAGTCTATGTTTCAAAGATCATTTTACCAAATATACTATCAATCTAACATACTATTTCTAACGTTATTTCAAACAAGCTTTAAACGTTAAACGTTTATATCAAACCCTAATTATATGTAATGTACACATATAAAATGAATGTGCAAGCCTTCGAGCATGTGTACAAGTGTACAATGCACAACATTTGAATATCTTTTCCCTCCTAAATCAAGTTACAACTTTCTAAAGCCCAATGTACAAGTCAATAATGCAAGAAAACCAAACTAGGTCATTTTACCTCCTAAATCACTTTAGTTTCTTACTACCTCTTTAGCACAAGGTACAAACACTTAATGCATGACTCCTAAACCCTAAACCTAAACCCTAAGACATCTTAAAAACCCTAATCTAAAACCCTAAACCCTAAACGAAACCCAAAAACCCTAATCTTAATTCTAAACCTTAATCTCAGCCTTAACAAAACCCTAATCATAAAATCCTAAACCCTAGTACCCCGTAACCCTAATCTAGTTTAGAAACCCTAACCCGTAACCCTTTTGACCCGTAAACCCTTAAACCTATTTTAAACCAATCTTAAGCTAGTTACAATCAACCTAGCATCTTACCACCACCTTCACATCACCATGATTCACCTCCCTACCTCCTTGCTTGCTACTACACTTGCCCACCAAGTTAAACAAACCCCTCGTCACCCCCTTTGATAACCGCACCTCTACCACCCTTTTTCCACCACTCCTAGCAACCCTTGGCCTCCAAGCTTGACTCCTTGATCCCCACTCCAAGAATAACTAGCATCCAAGTTAGGAAACTTGGGCACCAAGTTGGTTTTCACCCCTATATAAGCCGAACACCCACACCCTTTCATTTCATCCTTCAAACTCAAACACACACACTCAAATGGAGTTCTAGCCATTTCCTAGCAGTAGTAGAAAATTAAGTGAAGTCCCTAAGATCATAATTGAAGCAAAGGATCAAGAGAAAGAAGCCCTTGAAGGCGTTTCTAGGCGTACGAACCCAAAAACCCCATTTCGACCCATTTTAGCTCAAGTAAGCTTATAATCTTGTTCAATAAACTCATAATCTATTTTAGAATGTTCATAAGACTCCTAAGATCCTATATGAACCCTTGTTAAAGCCTTAAATCCTCAAACCCATGCGTTTTTGATTAAAACCCTAAAAATGACCCGTTTTGATTTTCTAGCTAATGAATCGTTTTTCTAAACTTTTGTTACATTAGAACATCTTATTTTAGCTTATTTTAATAAGCTATAACCTGCAAAACTCTTTTGGATTTCAAAAATATCAAAATTATAAATTTTGGACTTGATTTGCAAATGTTTTCATGCATAGGGGTATATATCGTAACTTTATGAAATTTATAACTAGAGGGGCTGAAAATGTCATTATTCCAAAGTTATAACTATAAGGACCTATCTTTCCAAGTTTCAAAGTTAAAGGTTTAATATTTATATACTTATTATATAAAGGACTAAACTTGTAAAAGTTT
>BQNB010207622.1:0-10464 GCA_026074375.1 Tanacetum coccineum
TATCAATAGGTGAAAAAAGTGAACTTAGTTTTAATTAAATTTAGTCATTTTGACCGAAAAACGTATTCTTATTAAAAAAAATTATTTATAGTACAATTTAAAAAGATAGTGCATCTGGTCACTCTTAGTTCTCGTGAATGATATTAGTACCCTTTATCTTTTAATACATGTGATACTAGGGCTGAGCAAATAGACCGGTGGACCGGATCGGAAAACCAGACCGAACCGGAAAATCAGACCGAACCGGACCGATCGGAACTGACCGACCGGACCGGACCGACCGGACCGCGGTCCGGTCCACGGTCCGGGGTTTTGGACCAATTCGGTCTTCGGTTCGGTCGGTCCGGTCCGACCAAAAACCCGAGATTAAGCCTTATAGGACCGGACCGGACCGAGGACCGAACCGGACCGGACTGTACCATTTCGGTCCGGTCCACGGTCCGGCTTTTTAGACCATTTCGGTCTCGGTCCGGTCCGGTTTTGGACCGTTGCTCACCCCTATGTGATACCTCCTTAATACTTATTTTATTGACATGATAAGATAGTTTTTTTTATGTCTTTTCGGTATTTTTTGCCTTGTACTATTTGTGACTTGTAAAATTTTATTGTTTATGTTCCGTATTTTTTTCCAACAGTTTTACCCACTTCATTAATAGGAAAAGACTGTTTTTTTATCGTTACTGCTTCGTATTTTTTGTGTTATATTACTTTTGACTTATCAAACTTTATGTTTTTTGTTAGTAAAAGCAAAATTAGAGTATAAAAGTAAAAAAGAATTAAAAAAATAGATAAGTTTTAAAAAAGTATTACTTGCACACTAGAAAGTACCAATAACCAACCAATATCAAAATTTTCTCTTGAAAGCGGCAATTAAGAGAATTTAATCAATTTATAACCCAGTCAGAAATAATTAACAGAACTGTACTCGCATTAAACTAGATAAACACGTGGGAAGTGGGAACATGCATAGTGTTAGGGGCAAAAAGACATGTAAAACCCTATAAACCATGAGAGGTAGGAAGGTTTAGTAGACAAATATGGCTGCTTTTTCTGGCCTACAAACACAATATACACATTGTAACTGTGTGAATTATGTGCATGAGACAAGGTCATGTGAATAGTGAAATGACACAAAGGTGCCTCTATTCAATGTCTACTACATAAACAAGGTACTGCAACCTGGCTAATTATTCGTGGTTCTAGCTTTTGAACCCTAAAAACGAAGTGTTCAGATGTGTTTGGGAATGCTTCTTCAAATTGTGCTTCTATTATAACACATAATTTTACAATTTGAAGGCAAAAAAATTAAATATCCTTACAAACTTGTAAGCCCAAGCATGATGACCTCCTAGAAAGTTATTGTATATTTGTATTGTGTTTTCCTTGTTCAGTTTATTTGAGAATGCGAGTCCTTTTTACTTATATGTATTTGGTTTAACGGAATATTTTTGTCATCTTTCACGAACCTTACCTTGGTCACCTCAAGACTTAGGCTGCCCACTATCATAGTCGGTCCCGACCTACATTTTTCGGCGTCACATCAGCTTTCTCTCTCCGACGAACTAAAGGCGACCTTTTGCCACTTTGAGCGAAGAATACGAAACAAACAACACCTTTCATTTTTTTAATTTTTTAGATACATCGAAAAATTTTAAAATTTATTAATAATAAAAAACATTACATTAATAATAAAAAACATTACATTAATAATAAATCCATGTCAAAGAACGCATGCCAAATCTATAAATCATTGGAAGCTATCGTTTCGAATAAAATAAATGGATCTGGCCCGTGATCACCCCTAGAAAATTGAGCTCTTATGCGACCTGGGCTATTTCGCCACGCCAATGTGTACAATCAATGCTGTCCTAACTCCCCAGGAAACCATGAGCTTTCATCGTGATAAGCATAGAGTTTTTCCATGTCAGTATATGTCGGCTTGCGCAAAATCTCTTCACCATATAAATTCATGATGACCTTACAAAAGATTCGGAGAGAATCACGAGCTGTTGTTGCACCCATTTGCAGATATTCATCAAGAGAATCAGGAACGCATCCGTATGCCAATTGACGAACTGCGAAAGTACACTTCATCATGCTGAAACACTAGATGTCCCTACATCATATCTTACTTGAAAAAAATGAGAAGCAATCGGATTACTTCTCGAACAATTTTTGTAAATAGTCTTCGGCTCATCCTGAAACGATCACGGAATGTTGCTTCGTCATACTGTGGGTTTTCGGAGAAGTACGCCATTACTAAACGATCATGAGCACCGTAATGATCCCTTTCTACTCGGGTTCGATGGACTTTTGGGTTTGACGCGTCATAAACCGCTTGACATGCCTCCGTAAACGCAGCAAGCTCGCTATTAACTTCATCTTCATCGTCCGAAGAGGTATAAAAAATAGATCGAAAGACATTTGTAGATTATAAGGTGGTTTAAATGTGTGTAAGTAGAATTGTGTTTGAGAATGTGTTGATAAAAAATGAGAAATGAGTGGGTATTTGTATAGAGTAAATTAATTAAAATATAAAAATGTATATTTTTTTTTTGTTAATACACAAAAAAATTATTAAAGTTTAGTCAAATGTTCACATAAATCACTAAAGTTTTTTTTAGTTACAAATAGGTTACTCAAGTATACGAGTTTATTATCTATGTTACTAAACTTTAAAAAAGTTATCCTCGGTTTACTCCCAAGGTGGGCAACCGGGTGATAACCCATTATCCCTGCCACGTAGACATTTTGTGGGTCCACCTCGTTTAAAATATATACAAAAGTCAAACATTAAAGCCCCATCTCAGGAAAATCAAAACACTACTTTAAACATTTTTTCCTAATTTTTAGCAGTAAAGGTTCAAACATTAAAGCCTCATCTCAGTAAAGATAAGCCCCATCTCAAATTAATCACCAATATATAATCTTCATAAACTATGGAAAAATTACATAACAATCAACAAGATCTTGTAAATTTCTCATGTATTGATTTGGCCACCGCCCACCGGATATATAACTCAACCATTTACTCAACCACTTAGACCCAATATGCAATACCTGCTAAAACTCCATCTGAGCCCATTTCTTCTAGTGCTAACTTAACTCGAAAATCCCAATCTGCACTACCTGCTGTTCGTTCAAGCACTAAGGTCACAAAAAAGTGCACAAGCTGCCCACAGTCACAAAAAGTGCACAAGCTGCAAAAAGTGCACAAGCTGCCCTCGGTCAAAACCGTCATCGAGAAGAAGCAGCCCAAGCTGCAAAACCAAAATCAAAATCCCGTACCAAAGTGGACTCTTCTATTGTGATTTTGTGTTTGTTTTGATGATTGACGAAGATTTGAAAATGGATAGATTTGGTTGTGGCTATGTCAAACAAAATTTCCATAGGTTATAAAGGTGTGATTGGTGGTTTAATTATATATGGGAAGAACAAAATCATAGGGATGATTTTAATTTGTTTCATCGTATGCAAATCTGGGTGGTTTTTGGTATGCAAATGGTTGGGGTTTTAATGGGGGTAAATATTTGCTAAAAAAATGAGGGTAAATAATAAATAAGTATTATTAAAAAAAGATTGCCACGTCGACACTTAACTGGTAACAAAGGGTTAAAACATGCGAGGTAACCAATGTAACCGGTAATCAAAACTTGACTAACCTATTTGTAACAAAAAAAATTTGATAACTTTTTTGTGTATTAACCATTTTTTTTATATACAAACAAAAAACGTATACTTGCACCCTTGAAAATGACCTCGACCTTTAGTCGTCCCTGCGACAAATTTATGCTTCGGTCTCCGGCGATGTAGGTCGCGACCGACTACCTACAACGGGGACGACCGACGGCAACCGAGTCGGTCGTCCGGTCCGTAGTGGGCAGCCTTATATATAAAGAAGTTCGAAAATAAGGTCCCTTGTGAGTAAATCATGATATCTAACCACTAGACAGCAGGTGATAATTCAAGGATAAATATAAAGATTTCACTAAAATTATTTGAAAGTTTGTGTACCAGAATGTAGGTCATCCTATACCATGAAACTGGCACTATTCTTCGATTCATTACATGTGGATTGTGGTGTGTGGTTTCTTTATGACCTACGGAGTATTTCTTAGTTGATTATAATTACTAGGTAAATATGCTTTAGGAACATATTTCATCACAAGACGAATGCTATAATTAGTTCTACAAGATGTAGAAATAGCGACAAACTTGCACTCAATAATAGACGCATGCATATGTTGAATGGGAATAACGAATGATTTAGAACCACACGGCAAAATCACAAGGATTACTCGGTACGAATATTAGTCTTTTAAAACAGAAGTTTGGGGTTCAAATTTAACGTGGAAAAAATTAATTCTTTTGTGACTATGGATGTTTACCTGCATCGACTCTGACTATTTAAAAAAATAATCGCTTTAATATTAGTCGGCTCGTAATGTCGAATAAAAACTTAGATAAAGAGAAAAAAAAAGGGAAAATTCCTTTCTGTTCATGGAAGGTATGCTTTATTTAAATTTCCATAAGACGATCATATGTTGGTGAAATTGATCCATTTCTTTATCTGAGAAATGATGTATCTACACGAGACGCTTATGATAACCAAAGTATTTCATAAAAAAAATGGGTGCTACTATTGGTACCCATGGCTTATAGAAAAAGTATATGTTTTGTACTTTTTCTGTCCTTTTGTCTTTTTGTTTACAGTACAACATTATGTTTTATCAGTTTATGTTCCGTATTTTTTGACAGTTTATACTTTTGACTTGTTAAACTTTATGATTTTTGTTCCGCACTCTGCATTTCATAGTTTTATAACATAAACAAAATTATAAAAATAAAATAAAATTTTATAAAAATAAAAAACCCAGAAAACATAGGGGTACAAACGGTTTTAAAGAGTCTTTATAACCAAAAAAAATAAGTCATTTGATTGAAATGATTTTTTTTTTTTTTGAACGGCAACTTTATTAGAACACTAGCAAGGAGCTAGCAAATTACAAAGGAATTAAATGAGGGTGTTGAAGCCAACTAACCCAACTCAAAGTACCATTTCCTCTAGCTAAACACCAATTATAAGAACGTAAAGTAATATCATCAAAAATAGAACTTTTACGGAGACTAGCATCCGCGAAAAGGAATTGGTTCCTATAAAACCAAACACTCCACCAGAAAGAAAAAAAACACACCTTCAAGCACACCATTTTCTTGGTTTACGGCAAGTATAACAGAGACACCATCATTTTCTTGGTTTTCCAACGTTAGTAAATTGCATTGATCAAGTTTCAAGAAATATTAACATTCCCAATTGGTGCTCAAATTTCACTCCAAATATCATACACAATAAATCATCATTTCATTCATGGGGATTTGGTTTGTAAACTAATGTGTTAATAAAAAAACTTAATACGAAGTACTATAACTTTAATAGCTTAATCAAGTGACAATGTCAATGTTTCTTATGCAGTTTTATTGATATGGATTATGGACTATGGAGGCTGCTGGTTTTAGTGGTAGCTTCGTGATTTGCTTATATTTAGCCATTGCTTCAGTTATGTGTTTTTCCACTTTCGTTTTTCATATGCGTTTTGTGGCAGCTTAGATTGTCGTAGTTTCGCTTTCTCTCATCATCATGCTCGTTTAGGTGTTTGTGTTTTGCTATCATCTCTAAGGGCTTCGTGTTATTTCATAGCTGTTTCTTTGAAGTTTCCATGGGTTTACTTGCATGTAGCTCTTTCGATGGTTACTGACGATAAAAGATTAATAAGGATATTTAACTTGTCAAGTATTGAATTTCAACATAATTCAAAACATTTTATCAAGTTTGCTATGTCATCACAATTTTTTACGACACACGTTTGTTGTAATGAGATCAAAATGCACATGTGGTGATAATAATTTTCTTCAATTTCAACCAAATATGATTCTAATATAATATACTCCGCAGATTACAATTACAAAAGACTACGTCAGATTTTAGCGACGAAACAAACCCTTATTGTAATTAGTTTCATGTTCAATAAATTGTCTAATTAAACAGCATTTGATAGACCCCATTAGAAATTTTGCATACTATTAACTAAACAGACAAATTATTCGATCGTCATGAAAGAAATCTATTGGAGAACTATAGGAACTTCATCATTTTCTTTTTTCAAGCCTTGCTCGTAAACCAATATAAAATATACTTTGAATTTCAATAATGAAAGTAGACATAAAATATAAAAACAAAAACATTCGCGCAATGTACGTAGATGTCTATAAGATAGAAGAAAACAAACAAAAAAACAAATATTATCTAGGTTTATTGGGTGCATGTTAAGATCATTTAGTTTATCTCATTGAAAAGGAAAACCCTAATTATTAAACTTCATTTAATACCACATCTTCAACTTCCTCGATTCTCGACATTGAATTAAAACCTTGCATAATATGTCTGAATGTCATTTCTGATCAATAATTTCATCTAGCGTACGTCTTCTGTTTTAATAAGTTAAACGATAATACCGCTTAATACGCTTAACATATACGGATTATTCAATTATTCCGTTTGTTGTAATAAACCGTACATTGCGTCTAAGATTTTTCAGTAAGTAAAGACAAAATAAAAGATATGTAATCGATCCTTAAGCTGACACGCTATCCACAATTAACAAGAGTTTTAGTACTATTAACAAGAGTTTTAGTACTAAAACTATATGTCCCATAAATTACACAAACTCTAGTTACGTTGGATGGTATGGTTGGGCAAAACCCACTTTATACGTCAGCGTCACATCAACTTTTTTTCTCTTCTCACTTAACTCAGTACAACTCACCTTTCAACCGTAATAGCAACCACAAACTCACCTTTCAAACCGAACATGACAGCCGCTATTTCATAGATGTCAACCATCTTGTAGCTGATGACCAGATCTCAAAACAGGCGATGGAGAGAATGTACTCGTCACTCTCAGATCCCTAAATCTAACAACATCAAATCCCTAAATCAAAACCCAAAATCAAATACAAAATCAACCCCTTAAATAAAACCCCGAAATAAAAAAACCCCTATTTTAAAATACCCGATCGACGAAGTAGGAATCATGCCCTATCAAGATGAAGAATGGCGAGTGGTCGGACGGAACAGAGATTCGTTTCGGGATAGGAGATCATCAGAAAAATATGAAGCAATTGATAAGGTGTCGGTCTCATATTATATCACAAACCTACCAAAAGACATCCAACCACGGGAGATATGGAATCGTTGTGCGAGTATAGGTACGATCGTGGATGTGTATGTAGCACAAAAATCATCAAAGATGGGAAGGAGATTTGGCTTTGTAAGATTCATTAGAGTTAAGAATACGAAAGAGGTTGAAAAGCGTCTCTGTGAAATATGGTTCGAGAGTTATCATGTCTTTGCTTCGGTTGCAAGGTTCAATCGAAAAGAGAGTAATTCTGATAGGCAAGGGTATGAGGAGAAACAAAAAGAGGTTAGGGTGCGTAGTCATCAAGATGGAATGGTGAACGGGAGATCATATGCGAAGATGGTGTCCGGGGAGAAATCAAAAAACACGGAGCAAAAGAAGGAGATGCGATCATTGATAATTGAAAAGAAAGAACTTACTGGACTAACGGAGGTGTCATCGACGATTCTAGCAGAGATGTGTGGTAAGTTTACTTCTAATATGGGAATCCAACATCTGTTCACAAGATTCAGATCAATTTCTTCGAATTTCGTAGTTAATGGTCGTCTAGTTTGGCTGGAAATAAGTAAGCTTCCGTTGTGCGCGTGGAACTCACGTGTTTTCAAAAAGATAGCAGCTGTGACGGGTGATGTGCTATTTGCGAATGAAGATGAATCGAATAGTCTTGCTATTGGAAAGGTATGCGTTAAAAAATTTATATGGCTGCCATTCATGAACCGGTTTTAATTGATATTGATGGTAAGAAATATGAAATATTCGTGAAAGAAATGGCCACATAGGAACTAGAGGTAGGGAAAGAAGGGAGTTTTTATGATTTTGAAAATAGTTCTCGATAATCGGATAAGGATGAGCAGGAAAAAAACCAAGAAAAATTAAGTGATTGTGGGGATTATGTCCCTAATACGTTCAATGAAGGTAAGGAGGATAGGATTCATGAAAAGAGAAAAAGAAGTTGGTACACATGGTGATGCAAAAGTGAGTATGGCATAGGAAAAAACATATATGGGTAGGGAGGAGGATGTAGAGGCTGTCAATAAAAGGAATGACAAGTTCGAGGATGAAAAGCCAATGGATGTTAATTGTAGTGGATAGGGGATGTAGAGGCTGTCAATAAAAGGAATGACAAGGGTCGTCAAATTACAGACAACGTTCTAATGGTAAACGAAATTGTTAATTCGGCAAAAAAACACAAGAAGAAGATGATGATGTTTAAAGTTGATTTCGAGAAGGCCTATGATTCTCTTTCATGGGATTACTTGGATTGTATGTTTGATTATATGAGGTTCGGTGATAAACGGTAGATATGGATTCGAGGTTGTTTGGTTTCTGATAGATCTTTAGTCTTGTTGAATGGTAGTCCAACTAAGAAGTTTCACATTCATAGGGGCCTTCGACAGGGAGACCCTTTATCCCCGTTTTTGTTTATTCTTGCCACGGAGGGATTACATATACTGATAGAAGACGCGGTTCAAAATTCTCAGTTTAGAGGGGTAACCGTGGGGAGCCTGCCAATTCACATGTCACACATTTTTTATGCTGATGATGCACAATTCATGGGTGAATGGGATCGAGACAATGTTGAGAGTTTGATTCGATTACTCAACATATTCTACTTGGCGTCTAGGCTTCAATTAAATATTCAAAAATCAAAATTATATGGGATTGGAGTTACAGATGTAAATGTTTAAGAATTAGCTAGGTGTACATGTTGTGGGGCTGACTCACTCCCATTTGTATATCTTGGCCTTCCTATTGGAGAAAGAATGTATCGGGTAAATTCTTGGAGGCATCTGGTGAATAAACTTCAAACACGTTTGGCGAAATGGAAATCTAAATTGATGTCGATTGGTGGAAGACTTACTATTGCTAAGTCCGTTATAGGAAGTCTTGGAATTTGTTATCTTTCATTGTTTCCTCTTCCGGCTCACGTCAATAAACAACTTGAATCGATTAGAGCTAGATTTTTTGGGGGCATTGATGACAACGCGAAGAAAATCCATTGTGTTAAGTGGGATTTAATTTTAAATTCCAAAGAAAAAGGAGGGCTTGATGTTGGTAGTCTTTGGGCATTTAACCGAGCGTTAATTTTTAAATGGTGATAGAGATTTTTAAACGAGAATGGTTTGCTATGGGTGAATCTTATGAAAAGTTGTCATGGCATAAAAGGGGTTTTTTTTAATGAAGGAACGATAACTCAAAAAAGTGGAGTGTGGGCTAGTATTGTAAAGGCGTCGATGGAGCTCCATAAGAGCGACTTTATTCCCTATTCAGCCATTAGGAGAAAGGTAGGAAATGGTATGAATACTAGATTTTAGAAGGATGTGCGGTGTGGTGACCGAACGTTAGAAGCTAGATTTCCTAGGATGGCTACTTTAGCTTCTGATAGGAATGCTTCTGTTTGTGAGTATTGGTCCTTGCAGGGGTGGAATATTATTTGGCGGTGAGAGATTCGTGGAGGGATTGAGTTATTTCAACATACTCAATTAATGAGTTGCATTCAGGTAATTCGTATCAACTCGAATCAAGACGTATGGCAATGGAAGTTTGTTGATGAAGAATCCTTCACGGTAAGGTCTGTTAGAAATAGTTTAGAAGTAATTCTTCTTCCGTTCTCTAGTACGGCGACTCGTTGGTGCAAAATTCTTCCGATCAAGGTTAATGTGTTTGTGTGGAGAGCTATGCTCAATCGGCTTCCTACTCGTTTAAATTTAGATCGTCGAGGGATTGATATGGATTCGCTTCTATGCCCGTGTTGTAACTCTATTGTTAAAGATAATAATCACGTGTTTTACTCGTGCAATGTTGCTTTGGAGTTATGGAACAAAATCGCGGTGTGGTTGGATCTTCATATTCTAGGGTTCAACAATATGTTCGCCATGTTTCAATGGATCGATGGACACGATGGAGGTTATAAACATCGGAGGATCTTAAACACAACTTGTGTTACCCTTATTTGGATCCTTTGGTTATACTGGAATCGGGTGGTGTTTGATGACGCAAGACTTAAAAAGCATCAGCTTTTTAATTTTGTAGTTCTTTTTTCTTTTAATTGGTTATGTAATAGGAATAGTAAGGGCAAAATCAATTGGAACGCGTGGATGCAAAACCCGCGTATGTATTTTTGTTTGTTTTTCTTATGCTAGTTTGTTCTAGCTAATACAATTTGTTAGGAATACGAAAATCCTAGGAAAGTATCGGTCACTCCATAGATAATTGTCGTTAGCTCATTAAGTATTATTTGGAACCTTAATAGGCCAAGTTAGGAAAA
>BQNB010207623.1:0-10464 GCA_026074375.1 Tanacetum coccineum
GTTCTTATAAGTCAAGCCAGACCCAGAAAGTCAAAGATTGACATAGTCATTCTAAATTCGAAAATTCTCGAATGTTACATCCAATATGTAGGAATCATTCATGAAACTATGACTCCTTACACACCACAACAAAATGGTGTGTCTAAAAGGAAAAATAGAGCTTTTAAAGAAATGGTTAATGCCATGTTTTCTTACTCTGGTTTGAGTGACGGATTATGGGGAGAAGCCATGTTAATGGCTTGCTATTTACTAAATAAGGTTCCTAATAAAGGAACAAGACTACCCATATGAACTTTGGTATAAGAAACGACCCAACCTGACGTTTTTGTGGGTTTTGGGGTTGTAGGGTCGTTGTTAGGCTTCCGGACACAAAAAGGAAAACTTTGGGTGAAAAGGGTATTGATTGCATCTTTGTTGGATATGCTGAGCATTCCAAGGCATATAGGTTTTATGTTATAGAATCTAATGATTTTGTTTCTATTAACATAATTATAGAATTAAGAGATGCAATATTTGATGAGAATCATTTCTCTTCAATAACTAGACAAACGGATATTATACCAAATTCGGATGAATCTCAAAAGGATGATCATTCAAATGATGTACCAAGTGAGACTCCCGAACCTCGTAAAGGTAAAAGAGCTAGAAAAGCTAAATCATATGGTTTTGATTTTCAGCTAAATCTAGTTGAGGGATTAAGAGATCAAATTAGATTACAATACTCTTACTATTATAGTATTGAGGAGGATCATAGAACCTATAATGAAGCTATGCAATCTCAAGATGTTGCTTTCTGGAAAGAAGAAATTGATGATGAGATTGGTTTTATTATGGAAAATAATACATAGGTCGTGTCTGATTTACCACCAAGTTATAAACCTTTAGGTTGCAAATGGATCTTCAAAAGAAAGATGAAAGTAGATGGATCAATTGACAAGTTTAAGGCTTGATTGGTAATCCAAGACTTTAGACAAAAGGAAAGGATCGGTTACTTCAATACATATGCACCAGTTGCTCGTATCACTACTATTAGATTATTGTTAGCTTTAGCAGCTATTCACAATCTAGTGATCCATCAAATGGATGTCAAAACATCATTTTTAAATGGTGATTTGGAAGAAGAAGTGTATATAAAGCAAATGGAAGTATTTGTTATGCCAAGTAATGAGCATAAGGTGTGTAAGCTGGTTAAGTCATTGTATGGGCTGAAACAAGCACCTAAGTAGTGGCATCAAAAGTTTGATGAGGTTGTGTTGTCTAGTGGTTTTCTCCTAAACCAATCTGACAAATATGTATATAGCAAATTTAATGGCTCCGGTAAAGGTGTTATAATTTTTCTATATGTTGATGACATGTTGATATTTGGCACTGATCAAAATCAAGTTAATAAAACTAAGAAGTTTTTGTCATCAAAGTTTTCCATGAAGGATATGGGAGAAGCAAGCGTTATTCTTGGTATTAAGGTTAAATGTGAGAATAAAGGGATTGTAATTACACAATCTCACTATATTGAGAAAATACTCAAGAAATTTAATCATGAAGATTGTTCTCCGGTGAGTACTCCCATGGATTCGGTAAAAAAGCTTATGCCAAATACAGGTAAACCTGTGGATCAGCTTGAATACTCAAGAGCCATCGGTTGTTTGATGTATGCTACGACGAGCACTAGACCTGATATTGCATATGCAGTTGGTAGATTGAGAAAGTTTACTAGTAATTCTAGTAGACAACATTGGCATGCAATAACAAGGGTATTCACGTACTTGAAGGGTACTATGAATTATGGTTTATCATATGTTGGATATCCTTCGGTGTTAGAAGGTTATTCAAATGCTAGTTGGATAAATCATGTTGAAGATTCATCTTCTACTAGTGGATAGGTGTTCCTGCTTGGGGGAGGGAGGTTGCCTTTTTCATGGCTTCCAAGAGCAAACATGCATAACTAGTTTCTACCTATGGGAATTCTGAGTTTGTAGCATTGATGTGTAGTAAAGAAGTAAAATGGCTAAGAAACTTGATACATGAGATTCCCATTATGGCAAAACCAATAGCACCGATTTTTATCCATTGTGACAGTGATGCCACATTGGATAAAGGTTATAGTCAAATATATAATGGTAAGTCTAGACACTTAGGTGTTAGACATAATATGATTAAAGAGTTAATCATGAATGGTGTGATTTCTATTGAGTTTGTTCGGTCGCAACATAATTTAGCTGAGCACTTGACGAAAGGTTTAGCTAGGGACTTAGTGATTAAGTCAGTGATAGGGATGGGATTAAAGTCCATCTAAATCTAATATCTATGAGATACCCAGTTCCCTTCTAATACAACGTTAGAAGCTGAATTTAATGTGGAAAGCTCATAGTTAGAGATTGGAGCACACGTGTTTATCTTCCCGAGGTATGTGTTCAGACCTACAAGTGATGGTTAGGTTGAAGTATATCTTCTTAATGGTTCTTTTGAAAAATTGCTAATGCAGGTGCAAGACTAAAAGGACCACCTATGTGAGCATGAAGTTTTGCCGCTTTAAGAAGCTTGAACTTGGCTTCCTATATGTTCATTAATGGATTAGGACACATGGCTTGTAATATTGTCAAGTATGAACAATAGAGTGTTGTAGAAACTTATGTGTATAATATCTTCAGGTGTTCAAATGAGTTGACGGGTTCAATCGTTACGACACCTCGATTCTCGAGTATATGGAATGTGTATTATACTAAGATGAAAATTCAATCGCAAGACATTTTCATTTATGCATTTGTTTGTTTTGTTATGTTTGCTTTAACATACTTATATATATTATTATATATGTTTTAGTAAATCAAGGATTACACTAAAATGGGAGGGGGGGTTGTTGGTGATTTTAGTGTCATCGGCTATTTTAGGTAATGGCGATTTACTAGAGACCAATGAGATTTTGTATTCGGCTCGGATACGAGTTAGGAAAGTGTGGAGTACACACTCGTTGAGCTAATACAAACTCAATCATGACAAAATGTGCAGGGGTTACGCCGTAACAAAACTAGTTACGCTGTAATCTTGCGGGGTCAGGGGTAAAGACTTTTGAGATTGGTTACGACGTAACAACAACCTACCCGATTCTCATAATCAGTATTAACTGTCTTCTGGTTCAAATGTAATGAGTTATGGTTACGCCGTAATGAAACGCCCCTTTCCCGACTCAAATTTTGACCAAAAATTAAAAACTTTGCGGAAACGCAAGACCGGGGATGACCTTGTGTCATTCCTTAATATACTTTTTAAAATAAATTACAATTAGACCCTTAAAAGTTTCATTATCATAAAGTAGACTTCATAAGCTTTCCAACGATATAAGGAACTCGTTCTAACTCCTTACGGTTTGCATTTTACGGCTAAAACAAAATTTCGAAAACTGCAGAACCAGCCAGTCGGGCGGCTGGATGGCTAACCGGGCGGCTGGAGGCCCGCTGGAGGCCATTCGGGTGGCTCCCTGCTCCTGGATACTCACCAAACTTATTTTTGACATTTTGTTACGAAAAACTAACTTCCCGGACTCGATGTTTCATAAAACTTTCCAAATTTCATTAATATAACATAATACATCATTTTCATACTTGTTTATGGTCTAAATGACCCAAAAGCATGTACTTTACGGGGTTACCAAACACCCCGGTTGTGGATTAACGAACATATCTCTCAAATTCACTTCGAATCCTTGGTCTTCCAATATCATGTTATGTAACATTATACATCAATACATGATTCTTTTCAACGCGTTGATTTCGTAAGCAGTGCGGGTTGTCGTATAATTCCCCAACGACCTTATCGGACTCTAAAAGCTCGTTCAATATCTTTTCTTGAACTCTTTTAAACTTTAAGGTTTTTTCATCCTTTGCAATAGAAAACTTTTTGACAAACGTAGCCCATGTTAGATAAATATTGTCAGCTATATAGTAACCTTTCTTGTATGTATGTCCGTTTACTACAAATGGACATTCCGGAGCTCTATCGGCAAGTTCGTCATCAAATAACGGGGAACTATATAACACATTAAGATCATTATTTTCCCCCAGAACCCGAAAATATGCATGCCAAATCCATAATTTTTGACCCGCAACCGCTTCTAGCATAATAGTTGGGTATTTATGATCACACCTTTTGAATTGACCATGTAAGGACTTTAGGGAGTTTCTCCACTCCCAATGTATACAATCAATACTCCCGAGCATTCCCAGGAGTCCATGTTTTTCTTCATGCAATGCATAAGTTTTTTCAATATCCGCTGAAGTGGGCTTTCTTAAGTACTTTTCAACGTATAAAATATGTATGCATTTAGTAAAGTTCTCTAAACATTGTCATGAGCAACGTTCAACAATTTTCAAGTACTCGTCAAACGCGTCAAGTGCAGTGTCGTACGTTAGTTGTTGTATGGCGGATGTGCACTTTAAAATAGGACCAATACTTAAACGACCGACAACATCATAACGTTGTATAAAAAAATTAAAGTACTCGGGAAGAGGCTGAGCATCATAACTTAAAATAGTGTTGACTATTTTATTAAAAAGTGTAGAACTCATAGGATGCCTTCGTCTAAAATTCTCTTCCGGATATTTAGGAGGAGTCTCATCGTCGCAAAAATAGTCATCGATTAGCCGTTGTTTCGCCTCTTCTCGTTCACGTGGTATGTATGTCCTCGTCCTCTAGGGAGCTGATAACCCTAGTTTCTTGATCACACATAGCTACAAATTGTTCATACGCCGCATAACCCCGGATATATCGCTCCTGATCGTCTTGAAAATAAACATCATAATGATCGTAGGTGTTGGTGGTGTCGGATTGTTTAGATCGTAGGTGTTGGTGGTGTTGGGATTGTTTGGATCTATAGTTGAAAGAAAATTGAGTATTATTAAAGTAGAAATTAAATTGAAAGAGTGTGTGAAATATGGTAAAATAAGGAGTTATTTATAGGATTTTTAGGGGGTAAAAATTTGAAAAAAGTTAGGTTTTTATAAAAAACGGTAACTGGCCGTTATCTAACATTTATAATTAAAAAAATAATTTACAATCGCCTGGGCTGGTCACCATAGCGCGAGAGGCCATGGCGCCAGACCCGGTACCGTGCGCCAAAGGAAAAGAAGGGATGATGGTATGGCGCCACCCATACCAGCCAGCGTACCCCATACTATAACACATATAAAACAAATAATTGCAGTTCTTCAAATATATATAACCGAAGTTTGTTTTACTTATTTTGTTGTTTCCTGATACAACTTGGTATGACATTTAAATATTTTAACAAGTGATGATGAATATTTCGTGTATTAAAAAATTGAGAGAGAAGAGGGTTTTCTTCGGAACAAATTAGGATTAAACTTTTGAAGCAACATATATGCAATTTTTTTCACAAACTTGACCAAACAGCTTCGTCATATTAACATCAATTCAGCTTGACCAAATACATGACTAAATGTTCATAGTAAATCGACCCTAGTCACAACCAAAAAACAAAATTTAACCCCTTTTCCGCCTCAGTCAAAGTCCCCGTTGAAGTAAAATCTTATCCACCGGCTTTCAGACGTAGAGGCAATCCTATCAGCCGCTAGAGACTTATGATTCTTCGAGTATGATAGACTTCTTCCTTGTTCCTACACACAGAATGAAACACGCATTAGCCTCGTCCCAAGTGACCAAGCTCCGGCGTGAGAGTAAGCGGGATGGTATGTGTGAAAAGAGAGTAAAATGCTATAGTTGTCAGACCATAATTGAGAATGCAATAAATGTCTTTGGGGTATTTATACTACCCTAAAGATGTACCCAGTGGTAATGTCGTAGGTTTAGACCTAACACCTAACACGAGGCTGACAGGTGGGCCTTTGTCAGTTTAATGCTGCTCAGATGCTTGGGCAGCACGTCAGTCGGGGTGTCAGGTCTCAGCCTTTTGGATGAAGACAAAACATCCTAGATAGAGACCTTACCTATGTTGTTTTATGATCGTACTTTGATGTGTCATCCAGTTGTTTTTGTCGGTCATAGTGTTGTCCGTCATATGGTGTCCGGTACATACGCGAACATGTCCCCCTAGTGTTGTATTATTAGTTGAAAATTGATGATGCAACACTCAAAAAAGAATATAGAGCCAAAGGAGAGAGAATCAAATCCTGAGTTACTATTATGCGTTTACCGCTATGGGGGTGTGTAACGGGCTCGTGTGTTGTCCCTTAGACCAAGTTTGGGCTTTTACCGTTGGAAGCCTATGGGCTTTCTTACGATGTTTAGGGGTTTAGGACGACGTTTTGCATACCTATTTTTACCATGATGTTGCCATGTGTGGGGCATTATAAGAATGAACGGTTTGGATTACAACTTGTGTACTTTGGATAGTACGACACGACATTACCTCTTCTCGAGGTCGAGTATATACATACCTTCTCGTTGTGGCTCATTTATTTTCAAACGCATCCCCTATCTCTACAATTGCTCTGATTGTTTTCGTAACCATAAGTTCGCTCGACCATTTCAAGGTGCGTCTTGTTCTTCTTTTTGTGTTTGTTTGTACTTCGTCATTTAGTGTTCTTTTAATTATGTCCAAGAGCGAACCTGGGGAATTGGCTCCAGAAAGTTCGCAAGCTGTGGTCATTCCAAAATTTGATATGCATATCCACACTTTTACTCTAACCACCAACGAATTGAAGCAAGCTATTAGGGATTATTGTATTCCTATGGACCTGCAACCTCGTCTTTCGTCTCTGGAGCTAACTATGGATAATCTTTCGCTGAGTGTTATTGGGATATACATTGAACAACTCGAGCAAGGTGGCTTACGAATTCCCTTTTCTACTTTTCTCCTTGCCGTGATCAAACATTTTTGGGTACATGTTTCTCAGTTAGTGCCGATGGGTGTAAACAGAGTTATCATGTTCGAAGTTCATTGCCGAAGCTTAGATATTAACGTGATTGTTTCCTTATTTTGGGTTTTTTACAAGTTATGTAATCAAGGTCATTGGTTTTCGTTTGAGAAAAAAACCAAAGGACGTTCCAAGAAGTGTTTTAAGGAGCTTACTTCAAGTCTGAAGGGTTGGAAAAAGAAATTTTTCTTGATAGACCGACAAGTAATTTCGGATGCTATGTCATGGAGACATATTGACACGGATGTTCGTGATGATTTCCCGACTAATTATAACGAGGGTGACGCTGATCGTCTGGCCGAACATATCTTTCTTCTTTACCCCCACCTCGGCATTTGTTATACGTATGTGGATTGACCACGACTTGTCGGCATCTGGAGCTATCTTACACGATAAAGGATCCGAATGTCCAGGGTAATAAATATGATAGGGTCTTGTTATCTGTTACATTAATCTTTGTGTTCTTTCTTACCCTTGTTTCTTCTTTCCTTTTTGCAGTGCTTACCATGGATGACTTCTTGAAGCTTCCTCAGTGGAACGGGACCGTTGTGAACAAAGGGGATCCAATCCTTGATGGCCAACATCCCCCCTCGTTCGCACCACGCCCCCTTTGGCCGTTGGGAAGTTGATTTCGGAGAAGAGTCCTGCTCAAAGAAGCGTTTAGAAACCTAACATAAGATAGCCAAAGCCAGAGAGAAGAAAGAGAAGTTAGCCTGCGCCAAAGTTTAGATGAACCGTGCTGGGGAGGGAAGTTCAGCGGTTCCTTGGAAAAAGAGAGCTCGCAAAGCTAATGAGGCCTCATGCTCAGAGTTTGGAGAGGTTGTCTCTGTTACATTGATACATCAAGCTAATCAAAAGTGTCTTAGCGAGACCATCACGTCTTGTTCGAAGGGCACTGCGGGAACCGCTACTATTGGGTTACGGCCAGCTAATGTCAGGAGGGAGGTTGTTGACCATAGCGAAAATACTCGTGTTCCTACCACCCCTCCTGTTAACACAACTTAAGAGGAGAAAATTAAGCATAGTAACACTCAGGTGCGTGTGGTTTATTCTGACGGTACGTTCTCCTCTCTTTCTCTCCTGAGTGACTGCTTTTATATGGTGGGTCCTGACTATCTTACCTTGTTTCTTTCATAGCTCATTCATTTCACTCCGTTCATAATGAATATAACGACGAGGACGTTACGCGCCGGTATGTACTTGGGTGGGGACTTCGTGAGGACCTTCGCATTTGCTCCTACCGGGCTTGTAAAGAGTTAATTTCTCACATGGCCACCCTCGCCAAAGATGAGGTATTGAGAAACTTGAGCAACGGTGAGGTAGTCAGACGTACTTATCAGTCTTTGGGTCGAAGCATTTTGTCACAGGCTGAGCTTTTGAAGAGGTGCAAGTAGCTGAACCGGGATCATGTGGATTTGTGCAATCGTAGCGAGACTCAGCTAGAAGAATTAGGACGTTTGCGGACTGACCTCTAGAGGGAGATACAAACTAATAATGGACAGTCGAAAAAACTTGCTTTGATGAAGAATGCTCATTCACAGTGTTCGGATAGAGAGAGGGAGTTGATGGATAGTTTGAAGGATATGGAGAAGGAAAGAGATGATTGGATAAAGACTACTTCAGACCAAGTTGAGCGGATCAAGAAGTTGGAGGAGGATATCGGGCCTAAGTCCAAGCAGTTATCTGATGCCGGAGAATGAGTGATGGTGTTGGAGAAGGAGAAGATAGAGTTGGTGGCAGAACTAGCTCAAGCTGAAATGGTTCGTCATAAGATCATTCGGGTGTTTGTCTAGGCCGTAGTGAGTAGGCTTCATTCCAGCGTGGAGTACCAAAAGAGCCTGGTTGTTCCTATCTAGTTGTGCTTTAATGCTGGTTGGTTGGGAGGTTTAGGTTTGGGACATAAAGAGGAGAAGATTGCCGCCATGTTGGCCAATACTAGTGACTTAGACATCGAAGGGTCGAAGGTGTGGAAGGATAAGCAGCGTGAGCTCTTCATGAAACAATATCCGTACGTTTAGAAGGTCGCTGACTCTTACCACCTTCCTCTAGATGATTTGACGAATATTTCCCTAATGTTCCCCCTCCCGCGGACGATCAAGGTGGACCCTTATTCTAGAATGTTAATGGGGGTTTAACTAATTCAAACCTAGCAGATGCTCCTCCAGTTTGACAGCTTTGATGTTTTGCCTGCCAACTATTTTGTCTTTGATGTCTTTATTTTGAATTATGTTGTAATGAACAATGGTGACTTCGTTCACTGATGGTATGTTTAATGAACAATTATGGTATCTTTCTGTTCGTTATTGATTGTATTACTGATTGCTTATTTGTGTATGTGTTCGTCTATTTGCTAGACATTGGTTACACATGAACCACTTATTCATTTGTCTATCTGGGAATTTAACCATTCGTTGAGGGTCCTGCCCTAGTTAATTAGACTTAGGGATTGAATCAGACATTGACTACATACGAGTCACATACTTGTTTGTCTGGCGACCGTCTCGTGATACACACTCGGGTCGCAAAGTGACAGACACTTCTTTTAGACACTGACCACAAATTTCTCTGGTGGTAGCTAGCTAACCGGAGGGGTCACATACATTTTCTGTCTAAGAATAGTTTGTTTTAGGAAAACCGCCTCTCCTTCTAATATGAGAAGAGATCATAATTCATTGATATGGGAGCCATATGAGATTACATCAACGCTTACATAAAAAAGTTCCGGAAGTTAATCGCATGCCACGTGCGAGGAACCTCTCGATCATTCATAGTACATAGTTTGTAAGAGCCGTTATCATATGCCTCGGTTACCCGGTATGGTCCTTCCCAATTTGGACCTAACTTGTCTTGATTTTCTACTCAGTTGGCTTCGTTCCTTCGGTAGACGAAGTCTTCCACTCTAAAAGACACATGCCTGACCCGCTTGTTATAGTATTGCACCACTTTCTTTTTATATTTCACTTCACCAGATCGCCGCTGTCTCCCTTCTTTCTTATATGAGATCCAGATTAGCCGCATCTCTTCCTCGTTTCTTGTCTCATTGAATTGTATGGTCTGGTAATTTGGCATGTCTATCTCTGCTGGGATAACCGCTTTACTCTCATATGTCAAGCTAAAAGGCATTTCACCATTACTCGTTTTCAGCATGGTTTGGTGGCCCATAAAATGTTGGGTAGTTCGCCTACCCATCCTACTATCTCTCGGCCCAATCTTACTTTGAGACCGTACATCAGGGACTTGTTAGCTCTTTCTACCAAACCATTAGCTTGTGGGTGCGCTACCGCGGTGTTCATCTGCTTGATCTTCAACCTTTCACACCAACTCTTGAATAGGTCATTCACCAACTGGGTTTCGTTATCAGTCACTGATAACATCAAATATTTAATACTTTTTGGTGGCAAAATACCCCTTATATTACCTGCAAATGTTTCACTAACACTCAAAAACGAGATATTTTCTATCATTTTGTAGTTTTCAGGTGAAATGCGGGAAATATGACAAGAAACAAGGGAAAAAGGACTTAAAGTGTAAATTCTAAAGGATGTTACGACGTAACCCCAAAAATGGTTACACC